>JAPZIH010000971.1:0-20000 GCA_027410445.1 Discoglossus pictus
ATGGGGGAGAGACTGAGAGAAATGGGGGAGAGACTGAGAGAAATGGGGGAGAGACTGAGAGAAATGGGGGAGAGACTGAGAGAAATGGGGGAGAGACTGAGAGAAATGGGGGAGAGACTGAGAGAAATGGGGGAGAGACTGAGAGAAATAGAGAAATGAGGGAGAGACTGAGAGAAATGGGGGAGAGACTGAGAGAAATGGGGGAGAGACTGAGAGAAATGAGGGAGAGACTGAGAGAAATGGGGGAGAGACTGAGAGAAATGAGGGGGAGACTGAGAGAAATGAGGGGGAGACTGAGAGAAATGAGGGAGAGACTGAGAGAAATGGGGGGAGACTGAGAGAAATGAGGGGGGAGACTGAGAGAAATGGGGGAGACTGAGAGAAATGAGGGGGTGGGGAGACTAAGAGATAGGCAGGAAACTGAGAAGGACAACCGAGAGACTGACATTGAGAAGATGAGGAGACTGTCAGAAATGGGGGAGATCACTGTGTCCTCCTCCATCCAGATCACGGCGCCTGCTTCCTGTAGATCACTGTGTCCTCCTCCATCCAGATCACGGCGCCTCCTTCCTGTAGATCACTGTGTCCTCCTCCATCCAGATCACGGTGCCTCCTTCCTGTAGATCACTGTGTCCTCCTCCATCCAGATCACTGTGTCTCCTTCCTGTAGATCACTGTGTCCTCCTCCATCCAGATCACGGTGCCTCTTTCCTGTAGATCACTGTGTCCTCCTCCATCCAGATCACGGCGCCTCCTTCCTGTAGATCACTGTGTCCTCCTCCATCCAGATCACGATGCCTCCTTCCTGTAGATCACTATGTCCTCCTCCATCCAGATCACGGTGCCTCCTTCCTGTAGATCACTGTGTCCTCCTCCATCCAGATCACGATGCCTCCTTCCTGTAGATCACTGTGTCCTCCACCACCCAGATCACGGTGCCTCTCTCCTGTAGATCACTGTGTCCTCCTCCATCCAGATCACGGTGCCTCTCTCCTGTAGATCACTGTGTCCTCCTCCATCCAGATCACGGTGCCTCTCTCCTGTAGATCACTGTGTCCTCCTCCATCCAGATCACGGTGCCTCTCTCCTGTAGATCACTGTGTCCTCCTCCATCCAGATCACGGTGCCTCCTTCCTGTAGATCACTGTGTCCTCCTCCATCCAGATCACTGTGTCCTCCTCCATCCAGATCACGGTGCCTCTTTCCTGTAGATCACTGTGTCCTCCTCCATCCAGATCACGGTGCCTCCTTCCTGTAGATCACTGTGTCCTCCACCACCCAGATCACGGCGCCTGATTCCTGTAGATCACTGTGTCCTCCACCACCCAGATCACGGCGCCTGATTCCTGTAGATCACTGTGTCCTCCACCACCCAGATCACGGCGGCTGATTCCTGTAGATCACTGTGTCCTCCTCCATCCAGATCACGGTGCCTCCTTCCTGTAGATCACTGTGTCCTCCTCCATCCAGATCACGGTGCCTCTTTCCTGTAGATCACTGTGTCCTCCTCCATCCAGATCACGGTGCCTCTTTCCTGTAGATCACTGTGTCCTCCTCCATCCAGATCACGGTGCCTCCTTCCTGTAGATCACTGTGTCCTCCACCACCCAGATCACGGCGCCTGATTCCTGTAGATCACTGTGTCCTCCACCACCCAGATCACGGCGCCTGATTCCTGTAGATCACTGTGTCCTCCACCACCCAGATCACGGCGGCTGATTCCTGTAGATCACTGTGTCCTCCTCCATCCAGATCACGGTGCCTCCTTCCTGTAGATCACTGTGTCCTCCTCCATCCAGATCACGGTGCCTCTTTCCTGTAGATCACTGTGTCCTCCACCACCCAGATCACGGTGCCTCTCTCCTGTAGATCACTGTGTCCTCCACCACCCAGATCACGGCACCTGATTCCTGTAGATCACTATGTCCTCCACCACCCAGATCACGGCGCCTGATTCCTGTAGATCACTGTGTCCTCCACCACCCAGATCACGGCGGCTGATTCCTGTAGATCACTGTGTCCTCCTCCATCCAGATCACGGTGCCTCCTTCCTGTAGATCACTGTGTCCTCCTCCATCCAGATCACGATGCCTCCTTCCTGTAGATCACTATGTCCTCCACCACCCAGATCACTGTGTCCTCCACCACCCAGATCACGGCGCCTGATTCCTGTAGATCACTGTGTCCTCCACCACCCAGATCACGGCGCCTGATTCCTGTAGATCACTGTGTCCTCCACCACCCAGATCACGGCGGCTGATTCCTGTAGATCACTGTGTCCTCCACCACCCAGATCACGGCGGCTGCTTCCCACCCTGTAGGTGACTCACTTACCTCCCAGGCTTGCCCAGCGTTGGTTTTCTGCGGCTGATCGAATCCCGTGTCAGAGTCCCGTGTCAGAGTCCCGTATCTTGGACTAGAGAGCTGGCAGGCTGTGAGGTCACTGCTCCCCCCACACTCCCTATGTAGACCTTTGTCGCTGTGTCTCTTCCATCCCTCTCTTTCCTGAGGTCACTGTGTCCTCCTCCATCCAGATCACGGTGCCTCCTTCCTGTAGATCACCGTGTCCTCCTCCATCCAGATCACTGTGTCTCCTTCCTGTAGATCACTGTGTCCTCCTCCATCCAGATCACGGCGCCTCCTTCCTATAGATCACTGTGTCCTCCTCCATCCAGATCACGGCGCCTCCTTCCTGTAGATCACTGTGTCCTCCTCCATCCAGATCACTTTCATTCTTTCCCATACCCTCCGCAGGTACCTCCGTGCGCTGTATCTTGGACTGCAGAGCCGCTGGCAGACGGAGCAGCAGAGCCGTCACTTCTATTGGCGCCTGATGTTTGAGAGTGCAGATATCAGTATGCTGCGTCTGCTTGAGACCTTCCTCAAGAGTGCTCCCCAACTGGTACTGCAGCTGTGCATCGTGGTGCAGCAGGGCCATGTAGAGCCCCTGCAGGGTGAGACCGCAGCACATCCAGCTCTCCACCAGCATGCCATCATCTTTACACCCGTTACATGATATCTCCCATCACTCCCATCATGCATCAGGCATAGCCATTTCCATGTGCTGCCATGCTCTGCCACCTGCTGCTATGCCACCCCTAGCCTCTCCTTGTATAATGCTTTGGTCTCTCCATCAGTCCCTCTGCCTGCTCTTCCATTCTCATCTCCCTCCATGCCTCCTAGACATTTTATGTCCTCTCTCTCAGACTCTAACCTTTGTATTTCTTGTCACTTTCCTTTGCCCCATCTCTCCTGTCCTCCATCCTTCTTGCTCTTCCCCACTCAGGTGTCTCTGCTTCTGCCTCTCTCCTTGCTCTTGCCTGGATGATTGCCTCCTATCAGAAAGTGCTGCGAGATTCTCGAGATGACAAGATGTCCATGTCCTATAAAGGCGCTCTCGTGCAGATGCTGTGGCATCTCTTTACCATCGCGGCTCGAGCTCTGGCATTCTCACTGTTTGCCTCTGTCTTCCACCTCTACTTTGGTATCTTTATTGTCACTCACTGGTGTGTCATGACGTTTTGGATTATTCAGGGGGAGACAGACTTCTGTATGTCGCGATGGGAGGAGATTATCTACAACATGGTGCTAGGGATCATCTACATCTTCTGCTGGTTTAATGTGCGCGAGGGCCGCACTCGCTGCCGTATGGCTACGTATTACATCATTGTACTATCTGAGAATGCAGTGCTTACGGGTCTATGGTATCTGGACCGCAAGGGACAGTTCAGTGACTTCTGCGCTCTTCTCATAGTGTGCTCTATCATTTGCAGCTTTGCTCTTGGTGTCTTCTTCATGCTGATTTATTACAGCCTCTTGCACCCCAATGGTCCCATGTTTGGGCCCACAAGTAGTGGCTGTGTTTTTACGGAGGGCCCTGATGCTCCCATGGACCTTTCTATAGAAGTTTCAGGGAGCCTTCCTTGCACTCTGCTTCGGACTACAGGGCAGGAGAGAGACTGGGTAACGGGACCCAGAGACAGCTGTGCTCCAGTCTTCCAAGTGCGTCACAGTGTCCCCCTCACACCTATGACCCGTGACTCCCGAATACAGGGGCCTGTCATCCGGATAGATCTTCCTCGTAAAAAATACCCGGCATGGGACGCTCACTTTATTGACCGACGCTTACGGAGGACTATATTGGCTCTAGAATATTCCTCCCGTCTTACCCCCCGTGTTCAGTACCGTGGTGTAGAGGCTCCTCAGGAGCTTACTGAATATGAGACCACCGTATGACTGTGAGACACGGAGCATGGCGGAACACATGAGAAACCTAGAAGAGGAGATATTGCAGAGAATGGGGAGAGAGGGGATATTAGTCTTGGGTAAGGAGTGCAGAGTCTATAGGAAGAGAGTGCCAGAGCAAACAAGACGAGACTGCAGAGTGTCAAGAGGCTAAGATATTGGGAACAGAATCTTCAAGAGAAGAGATTTATAAAATGTAGGGGCCGATTACATGTCTGGAAAATGTAAAGCATTTGTAGGCAATAACATTCCCCCAGAACACGTGCCATGGTCTTCCCCTGCCCGATAGATGGTTTCCATGAATGTCTATCGCTCCTTATTCATTTTAGCTAGATATCCCACAAGGGGTTAAAGCATTGTAAGGCTCTCTTGTGGGCTGTATGTGTCATACATAAAACTGAACAGTAGGAAACTCACTAAAGTCTGGGGACGACACGAGGCGCTGCAGAGGGCATCGGAGGAAAGAGAAGGAGGCCAGGAGAGGCTGCAGAGTGTATCGGAGGCCAGGAGAGGCTGCAGAGTGTATCGGAGGACAGGAGAGGCTGCGCAGTGTATCAGAGGACAGGAGAGGCTGCATAGTGTATCGGAGGACAGGAGAGGCTGCAGAGTGTATCGGAGGACAGGAGAGGCTGCGGAGTGTATCGGAGGACAGGAGAGGCTGCGGAGTGTATCGGAGGACAGGAGAGGCTGCAGAGTTTATCGTAGGACAGGAGAGGCTGCAGAGTGTATCGTAGGACAGGAGAGGCTGCAGAGTGTATCGTAGGACAGGAGAGGCTGCAGAGTGTAGAAGGGGGACAGGAGAGGCTGCAGAGTGTAGAAGGGGGACAGGAGGCCTTGCAGAGTGTAGAAGGGTGACGGGAGGCCGGATGACTGGAGGCCTTGCAGAGTGTAGAAAGGTGACGGGAGGCCTTGCAGAGTGTAGAAGGGGGACGGGAGGCCTTGCAGAGTGTAGAAGGGTGACGGGAGGCCGGATGACGGGAGGCCTTGCAGAGTGTAAAAGGGTGACGGGAGGCCTTGCAGAGTGTAGAAGGGTGACGGGAGGCCTTGCAGAGTGTAGAAGGGTGACGGGAGGCCTTGCAGAGTGTAGAAGGGTGACGGGAGGCCTTGCAGAGTGTAGAAGGGTGACGGGAGGCCGGATGACTGGAGGCCTTGCAGAGTGTAGAAGGGTGACGGGAGGCCTTGCAGAGTGTAGAAGGGTGACGGGAGGCCTTGCAGAGTGTAGAAGGGTGACGGGAGGCCTTGCAGAGTGTAGAAGGGGGACGGGAGGCCGGATGACGGGAAGCCTTGCAGAGTGTAGAAGGGTGACGGGAGGCCTTGCAGAGTGTAGAAGGGTGACGGGAGGCCTTGCAGAGTGTAGAAGGGTGACGGGAGGCCTTGCAGAGTGTAGAAGGGTGACGGGAGGCCTTGCAGAGTGTAGAAGGGTGACGGGAGGCCTTGCAGAGTGTAGAAGGGTGACGGGAGGCCTTGCAGAGTGTAGAAGGGTGACGGGAGGCCTTGCAGAGTGTAGAAGGGTGACGGGAGGCCTTGCAGAGTGTAGAAGGGTGACGGGAGGCCTTGCAGAGTGTAGAAGGGTGACGGGAGGCCTTGCAGAGTGTAGAAGGGTGACGGGAGGCCTTGCAGAGTGTAGAAGGGTGACGGGAGGCCTTGCAGAGTGTAGAAGGGTGACGGGAGGCCTTGCAGAGTGTAGAAGGGTGACGGGAGGCCTTGCAGAGTGTAGAAGGGTGACGGGAGGCCTTGCAGAGTGTAGAAGGGTGACGGGAGGCCTTGCAGAGTGTAGAAGGGTGACGGGAGGCCTTGCAGAGTGTAGAAGGGTGACGGGAGGCCTTGCAGAGTGTAGAAGGGTGACGGGAGGCCTTGCAGAGTGTAGAAGGGTGACGGGAGGCCTTGCAGAGTGTAGAAGGGTGACGGGAGGCCTTGCAGAGTGTAGAAGGGTGACGGGAGGCCTTGCAGAGTGTAGAAGGGTGACGGGAGGCCTTGCAGAGTGTAGAAGGGTGACGGGAGGCCTTGCAGAGTGTAGAAGGGTGACGGGAGGCCTTGCAGAGTGTAGAAGGGTGACGGGAGGCCTTGCAGAGTGTAGAAGGGTGACGGGAGGCCTTGCAGACTCGCAGAGTGTAGAAGGGTGACGGGAGGCCTCGCAGAGTGTAGAAAGGTGACGGGAGGCCTCGCAGAGTGTAGAAAGGTGACGGGAGGCCTCGCAGAGTGTAGAAAGGTGACGGGAGGCCTCGCAGAGTGTAGAAAGGTGACGGGAGGCCTCGCAGAGTGTAGAAAGGTGACGGGAGGCCTCGCAGAGTGTAGAAGGGGGACGGGAGGCCGGATGACGGGAGGCCTTGCAGAGTGTAGAAAGGTGACGGGGGGCCTTGCAGAGTGTAGAAGGGTGACGGGAGGCCTTGCAGAGTGTAGAAGGGTGACGGGAGGCCTTGCAGAGTGTAGAAGGGTGACGGGAGGCCGGATGACGGGAAGCCTTGCAGAGTGTAGAAGGGTGACGGGAGGCCTTGCAGAGTGTAGAAGGGTGACGGGAGGCCTTGCAGAGTGTAGAAGGGTGACGGGAGGCCTTGCAGAGTGTAGAAGGGTGACGGGAGGCCGGATGACGGGAAGCCTTGCAGAGTGTAGAAGGGTGACGGGAGGCCTTGCAGAGTGTAGAAGGGTGACGGGAGGCCTTGCAGAGTGTAGAAGGGTGACGGGAGGCCTTGCAGAGTGTAGAAGGGTGACGGGAGGCCTTGCAGAGTGTAGAAGGGTGACGGGAGGCCTTGCAGAGTGTAGAAGGGGGACGGGGGGGCCTTTCAGAGTGTAGAAGGGGGACGGGGGGCCTTGCAGAGTGTAGAAGGGGGACGGGGGGCCTTGCAGAGTGTAGAAGGGGGACGGGGGGCCTTGCAGAGTGTAGAAGGGGGACGGGGGGCCTTGCAGAGTGTAGAAGGGGGACGGGGGGCCCTGCAGAGTGTAGAAGGGGGACGGGGGGCCCTGCAGAGTGTAGAAGGGGGACGGGAGGCCTTGCAGAGTGTAGAAGGGTGACGGGAGGCCTTGCAGAGTGTAGAAGGGTGACGGGAGGCCTTGCAGAGTGTAGAAGGGTGACGGGAGGCCTTGCAGAGTGTAGAAGGGTGACGGGAGGCCTTGCAGAGTGTAGAAGGGTGACGGGAGGCCTTGCAGAGTGTAGAAGGGTGACGGGAGGCCTTGCAGAGTGTAGAAGGGTGACGGGAGGCCTTGCAGAGTGTAGAAGGGTGACGGGAGGCCTTGCAGAGTGTAGAAGGGTGACGGGAGGCCTTGCAGAGTGTAGAAGGGTGACGGGAGGCCTTGCAGAGTGTAGAAGGGTGACGGGAGGCCTTGCAGAGTGTAGAAGGGTGACGGGAGGCCTTGCAGAGTGTAGAAGGGTGACGGGAGGCCTTGCAGAGTGTAGAAGGGTGACGGGAGGCCTTGCAGAGTGTAGAAGGGTGACGGGAGGCCTTGCAGAGTGTAGAAGGGTGACGGGAGGCCTTGCAGAGTGTAGAAGGGTGACGGGAGGCCTTGCAGAGTGTAGAAGGGTGACGGGAGGCCTTGCAGACTCGCAGAGTGTAGAAAGGTGACGGGAGGCCTCGCAGACTGTAGAAAGGTGACGGGAGGCCTCGCAGACTGTAGAAAGGTGACGGGAGGCCTCGCAGAGTGTAGAAAGGTGACGGGAGGCCTCGCAGAGTGTAGAAAGGTGACGGGAGGCCTCGCAGAGTGTAGAAAGGTGACGGGAGGCCTCGCAGAGTGTAGAAGGGGGACGGGAGGCCGGATGACGGGAGGCCTTGCAGAGTGTAGAAGGGTGACGGGAGGCCTTGCAGAGTGTAGAAGGGTGACGGGAGGCCTTGCAGAGTGTAGAAGGGTGACGGGAGGCCGGATGACGGGAAGCCTTGCAGAGTGTAGAAGGGTGACGGGAGGCCTTGCAGAGTGTAGAAGGGTGACGGGAGGCCTTGCAGAGTGTAGAAGGGTGACGGGAGGCCTTGCAGAGTGTAGAAGGGTGACGGGAGGCCGGATGACGGGAAGCCTTGCAGAGTGTAGAAGGGTGACGGGAGGCCTTGCAGAGTGTAGAAGGGTGACGGGAGGCCTTGCAGAGTGTAGAAGGGTGACGGGAGGCCTTGCAGAGTGTAGAAGGGTGACGGGAGGCCTTGCAGAGTGTAGAAGGGTGACGGGAGGCCTTGCAGAGTGTAGAAGGGTGACGGGGGGGCCTTGCAGAGTGTAGAAGGGGGACGGGGGGCCTTGCAGAGTGTAGAAGGGGGACGGGGGGCCTTGCAGAGTGTAGAAGGGGGACGGGGGGCCTTGCAGAGTGTAGAAGGGGGACGGGGGGCCTTGCAGAGTGTAGAAGGGGGACGGGGGGCCTTGCAGAGTGTAGAAGGGGGACGGGGGGCCTTGCAGAGTGTAGAAGGGGGACGGGGGGCCTTGCAGAGTGTAGAAGGGGGACGGGGGGCCTTGCAGAGTGTAGAAGGGTGACGGGAGGCCTTGCAGAGTGTAGAAAGGTGACGGGAGTCCTTGCAGAGTGTAGAAGGGGGACGGGAGGCCGGATGACGGGAAGCCTTGCAGAGTGTAGAAGGGTGACGGGAGGCCTTGCAGAGTGTAGAAGGGTGACGGGAGGCCTTGCAGAGTGTAGAAGGGTGACGGGAGGCCTTGCAGAGTGTAGAAGGGTGACGTGGGGCCTTTCAGAGTGTAGAAGGGTGACGTGGGGCCTTTCAGAGTGTAGAAGGGGGACGGGGGGCCTTGCAGAGTGTAGAAGGGGGACGGGGGGCCTTGCAGAGTGTAGAAGGGGGACGGGGGGCCTTGCAGAGTGTAGAAGGGTGACGGGGGGCCTTGCAGAGTGTAGAAGGGGGACGGGGGGCCTTGCAGAGTGTAGAAGGGGGACGGGGGGCCTTGCAGAGTGTAGAAGGGGGACGGGGGGCCTTGCAGAGTGTAGAAGGTTGACGGGAGGCCTTGCAGAGTGTAGAAGGGTGACGGGAGGCCTTGCAGAGTGTAGAAGGGTGACGGGAGGCCTCGCAGAGTGTAGAAGGGTGACGGGGGGCCTCGCAGAGTGTAGAAGGGGGACGGGAGGCCGGATGACGGGAGGCCTTGCAGAGTGTAGAAGGGTGACGGGAGGCCTTGCAGAGTGTAGAAGGGTGACGGGAGACCTTGCAGAGTGTGGAAGGGGGACAGGGGGCCTTGCAGAGTTTAGAAGGGTGACGGGAGGCCTCGCAGAGTGTAGAAGGGTGACGGGAGGCCTCGCAGAGTGTAGAAGGGTGACGGGGAGCCTCGCAGAGTGTAGAAGGGTGACGGGGGGCCTCGCAGAGTGTAGAAGGGTGACGGGGGGCCTCGCAGAGTGTAGAAGGGTGACGGGAGGCCTCGCAGAGTGTAGAAGGGTGACGGGAGGCCTCGCAGAGTGTAGAAGGGTGACGGGAGGCCTTGCAGAGTGTAGAAGGGTGACGGGAGGCCGGATGACGGGACACCTTGCAGAGTGTAGAAGGGCGACGGGAGGCCGGATGACGGGAGGCCTTGCAGAGTGTAAAAGGGGGACGGGAGGCCGGATGACGGGAGGCCTTGCAGACTGTAGAAAGGTGACGGGAGGCCTTGCAGAGTGTAGAAGGGTGACGGGAGGCCTTGCAGAGTGTAGAAGGGGGACGGGAGGCCTTGCAGAGTGTAGAAAGGTGACGGGAGGCCTTGCAGAGTGTAGAAAGGTGACGGGAGGCCTTGCAGAGTGTAGAAAGGTGACGGGAGGCCTTGCAGAGTGTAGAAAGGTGACGGGAGGCCTTGCAGAGTGTAGAAGGGTGACAGGAGGCCGGATGACGGGAGGCCTTGCAGAGTGTAGAAAGGTGACGGGAGGCCTTGCAGAGTGTAGAAAGGTGACGGGAGGCCTTGCAGAGTGTAGAAGGGGTACGGGAGGCCTTGCAGAGTGTAGAAGGGTGACAGGAGGCCGGATGACGGGAGGCCTTGCAGAGTGTAGAAAGGTGACGGGAGGCCTTGCAGAGTGTAGAAGGGTGACGGGAGGCCTTGCAGAGTGTAGAAGGGTGACGGGAGGCCTTGCAGAGTGTAGAAGGGTGACGGGAGGCCTTGCAGAGTGTAGAAGGGTGACGGGGGGCCTCGCAGAGTGTAGAAGGGTGACGGGGGGCCTCGCAGAGTGTAGAAGGGTGACGGGGGGCCTCGCAGAGTGTAGAATGGTGACGGGGGGCCTCGCAGAGTGTAGAATGGTGACGGGGGGCCTCGCAGAGTGTAGAATGGTGACGGGGGGCCTCGCAGAGTGTAGAATGGTGACGGGGGGCCTCGCAGAGTGTAGAAGGGTGACGGGGGGCCTCGCAGAGTGTAGAATGGTGACGGGGGGCCTCGCAGAGTGTAGAATGGTGACGGGGGGCCTCGCAGAGTGTAGAATGGTGACGGGGGGCCTCGCAGAGTGTAGAAGGGTGACGGGGGGCCTCGCAGAGTGTAGAATGGTGACGGAGGCCTTGCAGAGTGTAGAAGGGGGGCAGGGGGCCTTGCAGAGTGTAGAAGGGGGGCAGGGGGCCTTGCAGAGTGTAGAAGGGTGACGGGGGGCCTTGCAGAGTGTAGAAGGGTGACGGAGGCCTTGCAGAGTGTAGAAGGGTGACGGAGGCCTTGCAGAGTGTAGAAGGGGGACGGAGGCCTTGCAGAGTGTAGAAGGGGGGCGGGAGGCCTCGCAGAGTGTAGAAGGGGGACGGGAGGCCTTGCCGAGTGGGGACGGGAGAGGCTGCAGAGTGTAGCGGAGGACGGGAGAGGCTGCAGAGTGTAGCGGAGGACGGGAGAGGCTGCAGAGTGTAGCGGAGGACGGGAGAGGCTGCAGAGTGTAGCGGAGGACGGGAGAGAAGAATGCAGGGTCTAGCGGAGGACGGGAGAGAAGAATGCAGGGTCTAGCGGAGGACGGGAGAGAAGAATGCAGGGTCTAGCGGAGGACGGGGGAGAAGATTGCAGGGTCTAGCGGAGGACGGGGGAGAAGATTGCAGGGTCTAGCGGAGGACGGGGGAGAAGATTGCAGGGTCTAGCGGAGGACGGGGGAGAAGATTGCAGGGTCTAGCGGAGGCCGGGGGAGAAGATTGCAGGGTCTAGCGGAGGACGGGGGAGAAGATTGCAGGGTCTAGCGGAGGACGGGGGAGAAGATTGCAGGGTCTAGCGGAGGACGGGGGAGACTGCAGAGACTGGGCAGCCTGAGTGAATATATCCTATTAAGTCTGTGTTTGTGACCCGTGTCACACATATGTATATAGTCACGTGTGTGGGGGGAGGGGTCATGTCTGTTTAATAAAATATATTTATTTTTTTATTTACTGTCTCCTGTTCTATATCATGCTTGAAGGGATGCTCTGCAATGAGTGATCTGAGCCGTGCTCTGCAGAGAGTGTGATCTGTCTTTGCTCTCTCACACACAGGTGTCTGTCTTTGCTCTCTCACACACAGGTGTCTGTCTCTGCTCTCTCACACACACAGGTGTCTGTCTTTGCTCTCTCACACACAGGTGTCTGTCTTTGCTCTCTCTCACACACATAGGTGTCTGTCTTTGCTCTCTCTCTCACACACAGGTGTCTGTCTTTGCTCTCACACACACAGGTGTCTGTCTTTGCTCTCTCTCACACACACAGGTGTCTGTCTTTGCTCTCTCACACACACAGGTGTCTGTCTTTGCTCTAACACACACACAGGTGTCTGTCTTTGCTCTCTCTCACACACACAGGTGTCTGTCTTTGCTCTCTCACACACACAGGTGTCTGTCTTTGCTCTCTAACACACACACAGGTGTCTGTCTTTGCTCTCTCTCACACACACAGGTGTCTGTCTTTGCTCTCTCTCTCACACACATAGGTGTCTGTCTTTGCTCTCTCTCTCACACACAGGTGTCTGTCTTTGCTCTCTCTCTCACACACAGGTGTCTGTCTTTGCTCTCTCTCACACACACAGGTGTCTGTCTTTGCTCTCTCTCACACACACAGGTGTCTGTCTTTACTCTCTCTCACACACACAGGTGTCTGTCTTTGCTCTCTCTCACACACACAGGCGTGTGTCTTTGCTCTCTCACACACAGGTGTCTGTCTTTGCTCTCTCACACACACAGGTGTCTGTCTTTGCTCTCTCACACACACAGGTGTCTGTCTTTGCTCTCTCACACACAGGTGTGTGTCTTTGCTCTCTCACACACAGGTGTGTGTCTTTGCTCTCTCACACACAGGTGTCTGTCTTTGCTCTCTCTCACACACAGGTGTCTGTCTTTGCTCTCTCTCACACACACAGGTGTCTGTCTTTGCTCTCTCTCACACACACAGGTGTCTGTCTTTGCTCTCTCACACACAGGTGTCTGTCTTTGCTCTCTCTCTCACACACAGGTGTCTGTCTTTGCTCTCTCTCACACACAGGTGACTGTCTTTGCTCTCTCTCTCACACACAGGTGACTGTCTTTGCTCTCTCTCTCACACACAGGTGTCTGTCTTTGCTCTCTCTCTCACACACAGGTGTCTGTCTTTGCTCTCTCTCACACACAGGTGTCTGTCTTTGCTCTCTCTCACGCACAGGTGTCTGTATTTGCTCTCTCTCTCACACACAGGTGTCTGTCTTTGCTCTCTCTCACACACACAGGTGTCTGTATTTGCTCTCTCACACACAGGTGTCTGTATTTGCTCTCTCACACACAGGTGTCTGTATTTGCTCTCTCACACACACAGGTGTCTGTCTTTACTCTCTCTCACACACACAGGTGTCTGTCTTTGCTCTCTCTCACACACACAGGTGTCTGTCTTTGCTCTCTCTCTCACACACAGGTGTCTGTCTTTGCTCTCTCTCACGCACAGGTGTCTGTATTTGCTCTCTCTCTCACACACAGGTGTCTGTCTTTGCTCTCTCTCTCACACACAGGTGTCTGTCTTTGCTCTCTCTCACACACACAGGTGTCTGTCTTTGCTCTCTCTCTCACAGACACAGGTGTCTGTCTTTGCTCTCTCTCACACAGGTGTCTGTCTCTGCTCTCTCACACACACAGGTGTCTGTCTTTGCTCTCTCTCACACACAGGTGTCTGTCTTCTCTCTCACACACAGGTGTCTGTCTTTGCTCTCTCTCACACAGGTGTCTGTCTCTGCTCTTTCACACATTGGTATATTTCTCTGCTCTCTCACACAGGTGTCTCTTTGCTCTCTCTCACATATGTATCTGTCTCTGCTCTCTCACATATGTATCTGTCTCTGCTCTCTCACATATGTATCTGTCTCTGCTCTCTCTCTCACATATGTATCTTTCTCTGCTCTCTCACATATGTATCTGTCTCTGCTCTCTCTCACACATATGTATCTGTCTCTGCTCTCTCTCTCACATATGTATCTGTCTCTGCTCTCTCTCACATATGTATCTGTCTCTGCTCTCTCTCTCACATATGTATCTGTCTCTGCTCTCTCTCACATATGTATCTGTCTCTGCTCTCTCTCACATATGTATCTGTCTCTGCTCTCTCTCTCACATATGTATCTGTCTCTGCTCTCTCTCACATATGTATCTGTCTCTGCTCTCTCTCTCACATATGTATCTGTCTCTGCTCTCTCTCTCACATATGTATCTGTCTCTGCTCTCTCTCACATATGTATCTGTCTCTGCTCTCTCTCTCTCTCTCACATATGTATCTGTCTCTGCTCTCTCTCTCTCACATATGTATCTGTCTCTGCTTTCTCTCACATATGTATCTGTCTCTGCTCTCTCTCACATATGTATCTGTCTCTGCTCTCTCTCTCACATATGTATCTGTCTCTGCTCTCTCTCTCACATATGTATCTGTCTCTGCTCTCTCTCACATATGTATCTGTCTCTGCTCTTTCACATATGTATTTGTCTCTGCTCTCTCACATATGTATCTGTCTCTGCTCTGCTCTCTCTCACATATGTATCTGTCTCTGCTCTCTCTCTCACATATGTATCTGTCTCTGCTCTCTCTCTCACATATGTATCTGTCTCTGCTCTCTCTCTCACACATATGTATCTTTCTCTTCTCTCTCTCCCATATGTATCTGTCTCTGCTCTCTCTCTCACACATATGTATCTGTCTCTGCTCTCTCTCACACATATGTATCTGTCTCTGCTCTATCTCTCTCACATGTATCTGTCTCTGCTCTCTCTCACATATGTATCTGTCTCTGCTCTCTCTCTCACATATGTATCTGTCTCTGCTCTCTCTCTCTCACATATGTATCTGTCTCTGCTCTCTCTCTCACATATGTATCTTTCTCTGCTCTCTCTCTCACATATGTATCTGTCTCTGCTCTCTCTCTCACATATGTATCTGTCTCTGCTCTCTCTCTCACATATGTATCTGTCTCTGCTCTCTCTCACATATGTATCTGTCTCTGCTCTCTCTCACATATGTATCTGTCTCTGCTCTCTCTCTCACATATGTATCTGTCTCTGCTCTCTCTCACATATGTATCTGTCTCTGCTCTGCTCTCTCTCACATATGTATCTGTCTCTGCTCTCTCTCTCTCTCACATATGTATCTGTCTCTGCTCTGCTCTCTCTCACATATGTATCTGTCTCTGCTCTGCTCTCTCACACATATGTATCTGTCTCTGCTCTCTCTCACATATGTATCTGTCTCTGCTCTCTCTCACATATGTATCTGTCTTTGCTCTCTCTCTCACATATGTATCTGTCTTTGCTCTCTCTCTCACATATGTATCTGTCTCTGCTCTCTCACATATGTATCTGTCTCTGCTCTCTCTCACATATGTATCTGTCTCTGCTCTCTCTCTCTCACATATGTATCTGTCTCTGCTCTCTCTCTCTCACATATGTATCTGTCTCTGCTCTCTCTCACATATGTATCTGTCTCTGCTCTCTCTCTCACATATGTATCTGTCTCTGCTCTCTCTCTCTCTCTCACATATGTATCTGTCTCTGCTCTCTCTCTCACATATGTATCTGTCTCTGCTCTCTCTCTCACATATGTATCTGTCTCTGCTCTCTCTCACTTATGTATCTGTCTCTGCTCTCTCACATATGTATCTGTCTCTGCTCTGCTCTCTCTCACATGTATCTGTCTCTGCTCTCTCTCTCACATATGTATCTGTCTCTGCTCTCTCTCTCTCACACATATGTATCTGTCTCTGCTCTCTCTCTCACACATATGTATCTGTCTCTGCTCTCTCTCTCACACATATGTATCTGTCTCTGCTCTCTCTCACACATATGTATCTGTCTCTGCTCTATCTCTCTCACATGTATCTGTCTCTGCTCTCTCTCACATATGTATCTGTCTCTGCTCTCTCTCTCACATATGTATCTGTCTCTGCTCTCTCTCTCACATATGTATCTGTCTCTGCTCTCTCTCACATATGTATCTGTCTCTGCTCTCTCTCACATATGTATCTGTCTCTGCTCTCTCTCACATATGTATCTGTCTCTGCACTCTCTCACATATGTATCTGTCTCTGCTCTCTCTCTCACATATGGATCTGTATCTGCTCTCTCTCTCACATATGTATCTGTATCTGCTCTCTCTCTCACATATGTATCTGTCTCTGCTCTCTCTCACATATGTATCTGTCTCTGCTCTCTCACATATGTATCTGTCTCTGCTCTCTCTCTCACATATGTATCTGTCTCTGCTCTCTCTCACATATGTATCTTTCTCTGCTCTCTCTCCTATATGTATCTGTCTCTGCTCTGCTCTCTCTCACATATGTATCTGTCTCTGCGCTCTGCTCTCTCTCACATGTATCTGTCTCTGCTCTGCTCTCTCTCACATATGTATCTGTCTCTGCTCTGCTCTCTCACACATATGTATCTGTCTCTGCTCTGCTCTCTCTCACATATGTATTTGTCTCTGCTCTCTCTCTCTCACATATGTGTCACAACCTACAATGATGATGGAGTATAGAGGATCCTAGTCCTCTTATCTCCTGTAGGTTTTGGACCTAAGATTTGGGTGTCTCAGACCAATGGACCTTCTTTGCGGATGCAAGAGCATAAGTTCCAGCTTTTGGTAGTGTGCCTGGGTTTTGGACCTAAGATTTGGGTGACTCAGACCAATGGACCTTCTTTGCGGATGCAAGAGCATAAGTTCCAGCTTTTGGTAGTGTGCCTGGGAAAACCTGGAAGGGAGTCAGAAACGATCTCCTCTGCCAGCATATGCCCCTGGGTCAATAATACACCTGCACACAAAGTCTTGATGAAAATTATGAACCATGTTTTATTTTAGAACAGCATATTTAACCACATCACACAAGAATGGGGGAAGTGGCTCCTCTCCAAGGCCACCAACTATTCTGGCGTGAAAAACGTGATATTGGTTCTCCAAGGCAACCTCTTTTCTTACTAGTACTTCCAGCCACCCCATTAGCTCATCGTCCTGCCACAGATTCAGAATCGCCATCCATTTCTCTAGACGCAATGTCTCTCTGTAGCCAAGTCTTTGCTGAGCTGGAGTTCTCGCTCCATTGCGCTCCTGCCAGATCCTCTGGCAATGCTGGTCTAGTGAGTTGGACACCTCTTGTGCGGTCATCTTACTGGGGTATAAGTGCCTGGCTGCTTTAAACCGTCTTGTTGCTTCTTTGGTGATATCCGTCTGTTCCATTCTTGGTCTTTCTGTAGAGTATCCCACCACTGCCACCAATTGTCACAACCTACAATGATGATGGAGTATAGAGGATCCTAGTCCTCTTATCTCCTGTAGGTTTTAGACCTAAGATTTGGGTGACTCAGACCAATGAACCTTCTTTGCGGATGCAAGAGCATAAGTCCCAGCTTTTGGTAGTGTGCCTGGGAAAACCTTGGTAGGGAGTCAGAAACGATCTCCTCTGCCAGCATATGCCCTTGGGTCAATAATACACCTGCACACAAAGTCTTGATGAAAATTATGAACCATGTTTTATTTTAGAACAGCATATTTAACCACATCACACAAGAATGGGGGAAGTGGCTACCGTTAACCAGCCCCAAATGACGTCTGGCCAATCATGAAGGGGAACTGTGTGTGAACCAATAGTCCCCTCCCAGGTCCGCCCACTAGGCGAGGCCAACTAATTCATTTGGGGTCTGACTCTCCAGGGCAAAGCATACGTTGGTTCTCTTGTGCCCATGAGAAGCCTTCAGGCCATCCCATTGTTTCTGGGTGCCTGCCTGTCTGCTCTCCAGCTGTGAGCTTCCCATTGTTAGTTCTATGCTGGATACTTAGCTAATGGGATTAACAGGCCTTTGGGAACAAAGGAGGCGTGGCTGTATTTAACGGTTTCCCCTCTACAATATAATGACATACTAATATAATACCATACATTCATATTTACAAATACAACACACAATGTTTCACACACATACAACCAACACATCCCACCAGCTCCTTAACATGACACCCATTACAATGAGCCTAAACATGGAAGGGATGGGGATATGCTAAGGGGTAAACTTATAATACTTTATCCCCTAGACCACAACATAACAATATATCCATAACAAGTGGGCCCCAAACCTTTTGTTCTTCCACATGGCAACAGCATGTGGAAGATAACCCAGCCCAAAATGGCCACTGCTGCCAGTCACAAAATGGCCCCAGCATAGTTCACACCAAATCCAATATGGCCACTGGCTGATTCATGACAATATGTATCTGTCTCTGCTCTCTCTCACATATGTATCTGTCTCTGTTCTCTCACATATGTATCTGTCTCTGCTCTCTCTCTCTCACATATGTATCTGTCTCTGCTCTCTCTCTCACATATGTATCTGTCTCTGCTCTCTCTCATATATGTATCTGTCTCTGCTCTCTCTCTCATATATGTATCTGTCTCTGCTCTCTCTCTCATATATGTATCTGTCTCTGCTCTCTCTCTCACATATGTATCTGTCTCTGCTCTCTCTCTCATATATGTATCTGTCTCTGCTCTCTCTCTCACATATGTATCTGTCTCTGCTCTCTCTCTCACATATGTATCTGTCTCTGCTCTCTCTCTCATATATGTATCTGTCTCTGCTCTCTCTCTCACATATGTATCTGTCTCTGCTCTCTCTCTCTCACATATGTATCTGTCTCTGCTCTCTCTCACATATGTATCTGTCTCTGCTCTCTCTCACATATGTATCTGTCTCTGCTCTCTCTCTCACATATGTATCTGTCTCTGCTCTCTCTCTCACATATGTATCTGTCTCTGCTCTCTCTCTCACACATATGTATCTGTCTCTGCTCTCTCACTCTCTCACATATGTATTTGTCTCTGCTCTCTCACACATATGTATCTGTCTCTGCTCTCTCTCTCTCTCACATATGTATCTGTCTCTGCTCTCTCTCTCACACATATGTATCTGTCTCTGCTCTCTCACTCTCTCACATATGTATTTGTCTCTGCTCTCTCACACATATGTATCTGTCTCTGCTCTCTCTCTCTCTCACATATGTATCTGTCTCTGCTCTCTCTCTCACACATATGTATCTGTCTCTGCTCTCTCACTCTCTCACATATGTATTTGTCTCTGCTCTCTCACACATATGTATCTGTCTCTGCTCTCTCTCACACATATGTATCTGTCTCTGCTCTCTCTCACACATATGTATCTGTCTCTGCTCTCTCTCACATATGTGTCTGTCTCTGCTCTGTCTCTCACATATGTATCTGTCTCTGCTCTCTCACATATGTATCTGTCTCTGCTCTCTCTCTCACATATGTATCTGTCTCTGCTCTCTCTCTCACATATGTATCTGTCTCTGCTCTCTCACATATGTATCTGTCTCTGCTCTCTCTCTCACACATATGTATCTGTCTCTGCTCTCTCTCTCTCTCACATATGTATCTGTCTCTGCTCTCTCTCTCACACATATGTATTTGTCTCTGCTCTCTCTCTCACACATATGTATTTGTCTCTGCTCTCTCTCTCACATATGTATCTGTCTCTGCTCTCTCTCTCTCACATATGTATCTGTCTCTGCTCTCTCTCTCACATATGTATCTGTCTCTGCTCTCTCTCTCACATATGTATCTGTCTCTGCTCTCTCACACATATGTATCTGTCTCTGCTCTCTCACTCTCTCACATATGTATGTGTCTCTGCTCTCTCACACATATGTATCTGTCTCTGCTCTGTCTCTCACACATATGTATCTGTCTCTGCTCTCTCTCTCACATATGTATCTGTCTCTGCTCTCTCTCTCACACATATGTATCTGTCTCTGCTCTCTCTCTCTCACATATGTATTTGTCTCTGCTCTCTCTCACATATGTATCTCTCTCTCTCTCACATATGTATCTGTCTCTGCTCTCTCTCTCACATATGTATCTGTCTCTGCTCTCTCTCTCACATATGTATCTGTCTCTGCTCTCTCTCTCACATATGTATCTGTCTCTGCTCTCTCTCTCACATATGTATCTGTCTCTGCTCTCTCTCTCACACATATGTATCTGTCTCTGCTCTCTCTCTCACACATATGTATCTGTCTCTGCTCTCTCTCACATGTATCTGTCTCTGCTCTCTCTCTCACATATGTATCTGTCTCTGCTCTCTCTCTCATATATGTATCTGTCTCTGCTCTCTCTCTCACATATGTATCTGTCTCTGCTCTCTCTCTCACATATGTATCTGTCTCTGCTCTCTCTCTCATATATGTATCTGTCTCTGCTCTCTCTCTCACATATGTATCTGTCTCTGCTCTCTCTCTCTCACATATGTATCTGTCTCTGCTCTCTCTCACATATGTATCTGTCTCTGCTCTCTCTCACATATGTATCTGTCTCTGCTCTCTCTCTCACATATGTATCTGTCTCTGCTCTCTCTCTCACATATGTATCTGTCTCTGCTCTCTCTCTCACACATATGTATC
>JAPZIH010000971.1:25000-88047 GCA_027410445.1 Discoglossus pictus
ACAAAGCCAGGGTAAGAAGACACTCCCCCATAATATCAAGCCACCTGAACCAATGTAAATCTACCATGTCACACCACCCCCTATCAGTATAAACCTCCCCAACAGCCCACCCGAACCAATGTAAACCATGTCAAGCCGCCCCCATACAGTATAATCCGCCCCAACAACCCACCCGAACCAATGTAAATCTACCATGTCAAGCCACCCCTATCAGTATAAATCTCCCCAACAACCCACCTGAACCAATGTAAATCTACCATGTCAAGCCACCGCCTATCAGTATAAATCTCCCCAACAACCCACCTGAACCAATGTACATCTACCATGTCATGCCACCCCCATACTGTATAATCCACCCCAACAACCCACCTGAACCAATGTAAATATACCATGTCAAGCCACCCTCATCTAGTATAAATCTCCCCAACAAGCCACCACAACCAATTTAAATCTGCCATGTCAAGCCACCCCCATACAGTATAATCCACCCCAACAACCCACCTGAACCAATGTAAATATACCATGTCAAGCCATCCCCATACAGTATAAACCACCCCA
Source organism: Discoglossus pictus (assembly GCA_027410445.1). Classification (NCBI taxonomy): domain Eukaryota; kingdom Metazoa; phylum Chordata; class Amphibia; order Anura; family Alytidae; genus Discoglossus; species Discoglossus pictus. Next base: position 25,559 of record JAPZIH010000971.1, read on the forward strand.
ACAACCCACCCGAACCAATGTAAATATACCATCAAGCCATCCCCAAGCAGTATATACCTAACCTACAAGCCACCACAAGCAATGTAAGAACTTCCTATAAGTAAGCCACCACAGCCAGTGTAAATCTGTGATGTTAAGCAACCCAACCAGAATAAATCTCCCCAACAGGAAAGCCATACCCATCCACCAAACTACCTCAATTTAATGTAATCGTCCACTAGCAAGTCTCCTATTGTAAGATTCCCCACCAACAGGCTAGCCCGACCATGGTAAGATCCTCCTACTAGAAATTCACCCTTATCCAGGGTTCCTTATTAACAATAAATCTGTATCTAAGTAACATTATTATTAATGTTTATTTGTAACGAGCCAACATATTCCATTGCACTGTACAGGGGAAGAGAACAAGGAAAAATAACATTTTAACAACAGTATACAATGGAGGCCCCTGTTTTGAGCTTTATATCTGTGCAGAAAGTGCTTTTCCCAAAGAATTTTACAAAATCAGAAACTTGCTACTTCAAATCTAAAGGGAATGGAAGAGGCAGAAATCTGGGGAAGAAAAGATAAGGAATAGCAAGGGTCAGGAAGGAAGTGAAAGCTTGCTTAGGTAAGGAGGTGGGCAAGTTAGAAAAGGTTTTACATTTAGTGCAAGATGGTAGCGGACTGATAGAAAGTCACTGGATGTGAATGGCTCTAATATATAATATGTTATCTGTCCCTAGTAGTCACATAATAAATCCTGCTAATGGAAAAGTTAGGTGATTAAATGGATAGTTAAGTGAGTAGGACACTGGCTAAAGGATAGACGTCCGTCATAGTGGGAGACAGTCAGTGGAGGTCAGTGGTTAGGTCACTGGCTATAGGATAGACGTCCGTCATAGTTAGTGGGATACAGTCAGTGGAGGTCAGTGGTTAGGTCACTGGCTAGAGGATAGACGTCCGTCATAGTTAGTGGGATACAGTCAGTGGAGGTCAGTGGTTAGGACACTGGCTAGAGGATAGACGTCAGTCATAGTGAGATACAGTCAGTGGAGGTCAGTGGTTAGGTCACTGGCTAGAGGATAGACGTCCGTCATAGTTAGTGGGATACAGTCAGTGGAGGTCAGTGGTTAGGTCACTGGCTAGAGGATAGACGTCCGTCATAGTTAGTGGGATACAGTCAGTGGAGGTCAGTGGTTAGGACACTGGCTAGAGGATAGACGTCAGTCATAGTGAGATACAGTCCGTGGAGGTCAGTGGTTATGTCACTGGCTAAAGGATATACACCTGGAATTAACATGGATTGTTTGAGGATTTGCATCATTTAATTTTTAGAACATGCTACATCTTACCACTGGGATTTTTGTCCATTCCTCAAAACTGCTCCAGCTCCTTCAGGTTGGATGGTTTGCGCTTGTGAGCAGCCATCTTTAAGTCTGACCACAGATTTCCTATTGGATTGAGGTCTGGGCTGTGACTCGGCCATTCCAACACATTTACATGCCCCCCCCCCCCCTCTTTAGCAGTGTGTTTGGGGTCATTGTCCTGCTGGAAGGTGACCCTCCATCCTAGCATCAAATCACACACAGAGGGGTACAGGTTTTGCTCAAGAATATCCCTGTATTTAGCACCATCCATCTTTCCCTCAGCTCTGACCAGTTTCCCAGTCCCATCCCCACAGCATGATGCTGCCACCGCCATGTTTGGCTTTCTTCTGGCCACTCTGCCATGTACATATACTCCAGTCTCTGCTGTGGATCTCTGCATCTCCTCCAGGGTTACCTTAGGTCTCTGTGCTGCCTCTCTGATTAATGCCCTCCTTGCCTGGTCCGTGAGTTTCGGTGGGCGGCCGTCTCTTGGCCGGGTTGCTGTTGTGCCATGTTCTTTCCATTTGGTTATGATAGATTTGATGGTGCTCCTGGGGATCATCAACGATTTGGATATTTTTTTATAACCTAACCCTGACTTGTACTTCTCAACAACATTGTCCCTTACTTGTTTGGAGAGTTCCTTGGTCTTCATGGCAGTGTTTGGTTAGTGGTGCCTCTTGCCTAGGTGTTGCAGCCTCTTAGGTGTGTATATGTAATGACAGATCATGTGACACTTAGATTGCACACATGTGGACATCATGTCACTAGTTATGTGACTTCTGAAGGTAATTGGTTGAATCAGATACCCCAACACAGAAAAGACTCCCCATGAATCAGATACCCCAACACAGAAAAGACTCCCCATGAGTCGGATACCCCAACACAGAAAAGACTCCCCATGAGTCGGATACCCCAACACAGAAAAGACTCCCCATGAGTCAGATACCCCGACACAGAAGAGGCTCCCCATGAGTCAGATACCCCGAAACAGTAAAGACTCCCCATGAGTCAGATACCCAGAAACAGTAAAGACTCCCCATGAGTCAGATACCCCAATACAGTAAAGACTCCCCATGAGTCAGATACCCAGAAACAGTAAAGACTCCCCATGAGTCAGATACCCAGAAACAGTAAAGACTCCCCATGAGTCAGATACCCAGAAACAGTAAAGACTCCCCATGAGTCAGATACCCCAATACAGTAAAGACTCCCCATGAGCCAGATACCCCAATACAGAAAAGACCCCCCATGAATTTGACACCCCAACACAGTAAAGACTCCCCATGAGCCAGATATCCCAATACAGTAAAGACTCCCCATGAATTTGACACCCCAACACAGTAAAGACTCCCCATGAGCCAGATACCCCAATACAGTAAAGACTCCCCATGAATTTGACACCCCAACACAGTAAAGACTCCCCATGAGCCAGATACCCCAATACAGTAAAGACTCCCCATGAATTTGACACCCCAACACAGTAAAGACTCCCCATGAATTTGACACCCCAACACAGTAAAGACTCCCCATGAGCCAGATACCCCAATACAGTAAAGACTCCCCATGAGCCAGATACCCCAATACAGTAAAGACTCCCCATGAATTTGACGCCCCCATCTAGTGTTAGCACCACATAAACCAGACGCCAGGTAAAATTCCCCAAGAATCAGACACTGTCCTCTTGGAGAAGACCCCCACTAATCCGTGTTTTGTATTTAGGGTCATTATTCAGTCTAATGACCATCAATGAGACGCCATCCATATTAAGTCTATTGACCATGCCCCATTGTGCTCTGCAGCAGCTGAAGGAGCTCCCTCTGCACTGCACCCCAGAACAGGACAGTATCCTCAGTATGTCCGCTCGGAGTCTCCTACTCACCTGGAGAGATAACGAGGAGTTAATCCTCCGAATCCCAACGCATGAGATCGCCGCAGCCTCCTATGTCAGGGATGACGCTCTGCATCTGCTGGTCCTCAAAACAGGTGAGCATCGCTTTACCATCCGTCCATTCTATGGCGATCCATCTGTCACCTTGGTCCGTCCACTCACTGTCTATTAGTCTGATCTCTCATAAGTCAATATAGCAATCCGTCCATGCATCGTCCATCAGTCCACCCACTTATCTTTATATCTTCTGGACAATCATCTGACCTTGCATCTGTCCGTCAGTCTGTCCACCCATCTGTCCTTATTTTAGGCAGTGTTGGCCAAGGTTCTTTTCCAGAATTGAGAGTCTGGTCAGTGGGGTCTGGTTACCGTAGGACTCTTTACCATGATTGGGGTGTTTTGATTTCACCAATATCAATCTGTACATTTTATCTGAATCTATGAAACATGGATGTCCATGTCACGGCGTCTCCTGTCTCCTCAGGCCTCGGGCTGGACCCAGTGCCAGCTGCAAGCAGTTTGGAGAGGAAGTCTCCGGTGGGGCAGAATGACAAAGCTCAAGGCTGTGCCAAGCCACCAGGGGGCACTATGGAACGGAGACACACAATCTGCAGTTTGGACTGGAAGATGTCCCATGGGTCCATGGATGGACGTCCGAAGGGTGGGGGCAGCTTGGAAAGGAAACAAGCCAGTGGCAGCTGGGAGAAACAACGTGGGGGACGAGCATGTAGCAGCTGGGAGAGGAGAATGACATTCAGTAGTAGCTGGGAGAGGCGTCAGCCCTGCGGGGGCAGTTGGGAGAGGCGTCAACCCTGCGGGGGAAGTTGGGAGAGACGTCAACCCTGCGGGGGTAGTTGGGAGAAGCGATGGCCCAGTGGTGGCAGTTGGGAAAGGTGGCAGCCTGGAGGAGGTAGTTGGGAGAGAAGAAATGGAGGACACAATCCCCTCGATCCAAAGGAAAAAAGAGCAGATGCTTATTGCAACCTAATCATTCTGGCTGTAGAGAACAGGGTGAGTGTGACCCCGATAACTAAGCGCAGCCGCACACATACGTGTCACACTCTAGAAATACTCCATGTTGTATCTCCACAGGACGCTGCAGAGGAATCCTGCGCCCTCATCTGCCAGGTCTTCCAGATTATCTACGGCGATCACAGCATTGACTGCGTTGATCGGGCTGGATACCATTACACTTCTCCTCCAGAGAGGCCATGGCTGTGTCGATGTGAGGTGCTGGGTGGGGGACACGTAATCATTTATGGTATGTTGTGCTCACACGTGTTCTGTGTGTTACAGGTGACAGCTCTCACACGGACAGGTCATATGTGTATGATGGAGAGTTCAGTTGCTGCAGCTCAGTGTAAGTCAACTTCATTTCTTGGAAGGTTTCTCCTTTAATCCTTGACCGGTTCCATTTCTTTCTCATCCGTTGCTTCTCTTACATCGTGCTCATCCTCTAATGCTTTGTCTCTCTCTTTCTCTCTCATTCGTTGCTTCTCTTACATCGTGCTCATCCTCCAATGCTTTGTCTCTCTCTTTCTCTCTCATCCTTTCTCAATATCTTCTGTTCTTGGGGTTTCCATGCATGTCGCCCAGTTTCTAACTCCAGCCTGTGGTCACTTACCCCATATACGGTCACTATCTTCCGGTATTTGGTGTCTCTTACTGCTGTGAGTCCTGTATCGCACCTCCACAACAGGTCCTGCGTCGCTCTTCCCAACAGGTCCTCTTCACAACGGGTCCTGCGTTGCTCTTCCCAACGGGTCCTCTTCCCAACGGGTCCCGCGTCGCTCTTCCCAACGGGTCCCGGGCCGCTCTTCCCAACGGGTCCCGGGCCGCTCTTCCCAACGGGTCCCCGGGCCGCTCTTCCCAACGGGTCCCGGGCCGCTCTTCCCAACGGGTCCCGGGCCGCTCTTCCCAACGGGTCCCGGGCCGCTCTTCCCAACGGGTCCCTGGCCGCTCTTCCCAACGGGTCTCGGGCCGCTCTTCCCAACGGGTCCCGGGCCGCTCTTCCCAACGGGTCCCGGGCCGCTCTTCCCAACGGGTCCCGGGGCGCTCTGCCCAACGGGTCCCGGGCCGCTCTTCCCAACGGGTCCCGGGCCGCTCTTCCCAACGGGTCCCGGGCCGCTCTTCCCAACGGGTCCCGGGCCGCTCTTCCCAACGGGTCCCGGGCCGCTCTTCTCAACGGGTCCCGGGCCGCTCTTCCCAACGGGTCCCGGGCCGCTCTTCCCAACGGGTCCCGGGCCGCTCTTCCCAACGGGTCCTCTTCCCAACGGGTCCTCTTCCCAACGGGTCCCGCTTCCCAACGGGTCCCGCTTCCCAACGGGTCCCGCTTCCCAACGGGTCCCGCTTCCCAACGGGTCCCGCTTCGCTCTTCCCAACGGGTCCCGCTTCGCTCTTGCCAACGGGTCCCGCTTCGCTCTTCCCAACGGGTCCCGCTTCGCTCTTCCCAACGGGTCCCGCTTCGCTCTTCCCAACGGGTCCCGCTTCGCTCTTCCCAACGGGTCCCGCTTCGCTCTTCCCAACGGGTCCCGCTTCGCTCTTGTTCCTCTTCAGCCAGGAACCTGGGCTCATGTTAGCCTTCTGGACTACTGCCAACTGCCTCTATTCTCATTCATTCCTTCTCTAGTTCAATCATTCTATTATTCCTTATCATTCCTTCTCTAGTTCTATCATTCTCTTATTCCTTATCATTCCTTCTCTCATTCTCTCTCTCTTATTCCTTATCATTCCTTGCCTAGTTCTCTTATTCCTTATCATTCCTTATCTCATTCTCTCTCTCTTATTCCTTATCATTCCTTCTCTAGTTCTCTCATTCTCTCTCTCTAATTCCTTATCATTCCTTGCCTAGTTCTCTCATTCTCTTATTCCTTATCATTCCTTATCTCATTCTCTCTCTCTTATTCCTTATCATTCCTTCTCTTGTTCTCTCATTCTCTTATTCCTTATCATTCCTTCTCTCATTCTCTCTCTCTTATTCCTTATCATTCCTTGCCTAGTTCTCTCATTCTCTTATTCCTTATCATTCCTTCTCTCATTCTCTCTCTCTTATTCCTTATCATTCCTTCTCTCATTCTCTCTCTCTTATTCCTTATCATTCCGTCTCTAGTTTTCTCTCTCTCTTATTCCTTATCATTCCTTCTCTAGTTCTATCATTCTCTTATTCCTTATCATTCCTTCTCTAGTTCTATCATTCTCTTATTCCTTATCATTCCTTCTCTCATTCTCTCTCTCTTATTCCTTATCATTCCTTGCCTATTTCTCTCTCTCTCTTATTCCTTATCATTCCTTGCCTAGTTCTCTTATTCCTTATCATTCCTTATCTCATTCTCTCTCTCTTATTCCTTATCATTCCTTCTCTAGTTCTCTCATTCTCTCTCTCTAATTCCTTATCATTCCTTGCCTAGTTCTCTCATTCTCTTATTCCTTATCATTCCTTATCTCATTCTCTCTCTCTTATTCCTTATCATTCCTTCTCTTGTTCTCTCATTCTCTTATTCCTTATCATTCCTTCTCTCATTCTCTCTCTCTTATTCCTTATCATTCCTTGCCTAGTTCTCTCATTCTCTTATTCCTTATCATTCCTTCTCTCATTCTCTCTCTCTTATTCCTTATCATTCCTTCTCTCATTCTCTCTCTCTTATTCCTTATCATTCCGTCTCTAGTTTTCTCTCTCTCTTATTCCTTATCATTCCTTCTCTAGTTCTATCATTCTCTTATTCCTTATCATTCCTTCTCTAGTTCTATCATTCTCTTATTCCTTATCATTCCTTCTCTCATTCTCTCTCTCTTATTCCTTATCATTCCTTGCCTATTTCTCTCATTCTCTTATTCCTTATCATTCCTTCTCTAGTTCTCTCATTCTTTTATTCCTTATCATTCCGTCTCTAGTTTTCTCTCTCTCTTATTCCTTATAATTTCTTCTCTAGTTCTCTCATTCTCTTATTCCTTATCATTCCTTCTCTGATTCTCTCTCTCTTATTCCTTATCATTCCTTCTCTCATTCTCTCTCTCTTATTCCTTATCATTCCTTCTCTCATTCTCTCTCTCTTATTCCTTATCATTCCTTCTCTAGTTCTCTCTCTCTCATTCCTTATCATTCCTTCTCTCATTCTCTCTCTCTTATTCCTTATCATTCCTTCTCTAGTTCTCTCTCTCTCTTATTCCTTATCATTCCTTCTCTCATTCTCTTATTCCTTATCATTCCTTCTCTAGTTCTCTCATTCTCCATCTTATTCCTTCCCTACTTCTCTCTCTCTCCTACTCCTTAGTATCTGTTGCCCGTGGCTCTCATTCAGTCTCTCTCTTATTCCGTAGTAGGTCTCATTCCTCCCCGGTCTCTTCTCTCTCCCAGTAATGGTTCCCATGATGCATTTGAAGTGAACTACAGCGGCGCCTCCTCCCCGTCTTTTGCTGTGTCGGAGGCAAGCGTGGTGAGCGCGAGTAGTGAGGGCGAGCAGAGCAGCGCCACTCTGGAGCAACTTCAGGACTACATGATAACGGTGAGAGCGAAGTCACAAGGACACCGTGTGCAACTCACATTGGGAGCACGCCCCTCAGGCTACAGGAGAGTCTGCTAAAATTAAGATTATCTCTAAAAAATACTTATATATTTCTGAATGATCTACTAATGATGGTATTTTATTAAACATGTAAAAAATACATAAAGTTTTGCCCTGGACCCCCAAGGTTGGAGCCATGTGGGCTCGGGGGTCATTTGCCATTTTTAGGACCTTTATTTTGTGTGTAGCGTGTTTAGGGTGCAAATATCGTAACGCTACTCTACTATATCCATAGTCACAGGATGGAGTAACCATATAGTAGGGGATTTGGGGTTAGGTCAGTAAATAAAACATATCCATAGTCACAGGATGGAGTAACCATATAGTAAGGGATTTGGGGTTAGGTCAGTAAATAAAACATATCCATAGTCACAGGATGGAGTAACCATATAGTAGGGGATTTGGGGTTAGATCTGTAAATAAAACATATCCATAGTCATAGGATGGAGTAACCATATAGTAAGGGATTTGGGGTTAGGTCAGTAAATAAAACATATCCATAGTCACAGGATGGAGTAACCATATAGTAAGGGATTTGGGGTTAGGTCAGTAAATAAAACATATCCATAGTCACAGGATGGAGTAACCATATAGTAGGGGATGTGGGGTTAGGTCAGTAAATAAAACATATCTATAGTCACAGGATGGAGTAACCATATAGTAAGGGATTTGGGGTTAGGTCAGTAAATAAAACATATCCATAGTCACAGGATGGAGTAACCATATAGTAAGGGATTTGGGGTTAGGTCAGTAAATAAAACATATCCATAGTCACAGGATGGAGTAACCATATAGTAAGGGATTTGGGGTTAGGTCAGTAAATAAAACATATCCATAGTCACAGGATGGAGTAACCATATAGTAAGGGATTTGGGTTAGGTCAGTAAATAAAACATATCCATAGTCACAGGATGGAGTAACCATATAGTAAGGGATTTGGGGTTAGGTCAGTAAATAAAACATATCCATAGTCACAGGATGGAGTAACCATATAGTAGGGGATTTGGGGTTAGGTCAGTAAATAAAACATATCCATAGTCACAGGATGGAGTAACCATATAGTAAGGGATTTGGGGTTAGGTCAGTAAATAAAACATATCCATAGTCACAGGATGGAGTAACCATATAGTAAGGGATTTGGTGTGAGGTCTGTAAATAAAACATATCTATAGTCACAGGATGGAGTAACCATATAGTAGGGGATTTGGTGTGAGGTCTGTAAATAAAACATATCCATAGTCACAGGATGGAGTAACCATATAGTAAGGGATTTGGTGTTAGGTCTGTAAATAAAACATATCCATAGTCACAGGTTGGAGTAACCATATAGTAAGGGATTTGGGGTTAGGTCTGTAAATAAAACATATCTATAGTCACAAGATGGAGTAACCATATAGTAAGGGATTTGGTGTGAGGTCTGTAAATAAAACATATCCATAGTCACAGGTTGGAGTAACCATATAGTAAGGGATTTGGGGTTAGGTCAGTAAATAAAACATATCCATAGTCACAGGATGGAGTAACCATATAGTAAGGGATTTGGTGTGAGGTCTGTAAATAAAACATATCCATAGTCACAGGATGGAGTAACCATATAGTAAGGGATTTGGTGTTAGGTCTGTAAATAAAACATATCCATAGTCACAGGTTGGAGTAACCATATAGTAAGGGATTTGGGGTTAGGTCTGTAAATAAAACATATCTATAGTCACAAGATGGAGTAACCATATAGTAAGGGATTTGGGGTTAGGTCTGTAAATAAAACATATCCATAGTCACAGGATGGAGTAACCATATAGTAGGGGATTTGGGGTTAGGTCAGTAAATAAAACATATCCATAGTCACAGGTTGGAGTAACCATATAGTAGGGGATTTGGGGTTAGGTCAGTAAATAAAACATATCCATAGTCACAGGATGGAGTAACCATATAGTAAGGGATTTGGGGTTAGGTCTGTAAATAAAACATATCCATAGTCACAGGATGGAGTAACCATATAGTAAGGGATTTGGGGTTAGGTCAGTAAATAAAACATATCCATAGTCACAGGATGGAGTAACCATATAGTAAGGGATTTGGGGTTAGGTCAGTAAATAAAACATATCCATAGTCACAGGATGGAGTAACCATATAGTAAGGGATTTGGGGTTAGGTCAGTAAATAAAACATATCCATAGTCACAGGATGGAGTAACCATATAGTAGGGGATTTGGTGTTAGGTCAGTAAATAAAACATATCCATAGTCACAGGATGGAGTAACCATATAGTAAGGGATTTGGTGTTATGGCTGTAAATAAAACATATCCATAGTCACAGGATGGAGTAACCATATAGTAGGGGATTTGGTGTTAGGTCTGTAAATAAAACATATCCATAGTCACAGGATGGAGTAACCATATAGTAGGGGATTTGGGGTTAGGTCAGTAAATAAAACATATCCATAGTCACAGGATGGAGTAACCATATAGTAAGGGATTTGGGGTTAGGTCAGTAAATAAAACATATCCATAGTCACAGGATGGAGTAACCATATAGTAAGGGATTTGGTGTGAGGTCTGTAAATAAAACATATCTATAGTCACAGGATGGAGTAACCATATAGTAGGGGATTTGGGGTTAGGTCAGTAAATAAAACATATCCATAGTCACAGGATGGAGTAACCATATAGTAGGGGATTTGGGGTTAGGTCAGTAAATAAAACATATCCATAGTCACAGGATGGAGTAACCATATAGTAGGGGATTTGGTGTTAGGTCAGTAAATAAAACATATCCATAGTCACAGGATGGAGTAACCATATAGTAAGGGATTTGGGGTTAGGTCAGTAAATAAAACATATCCATAGTCACAGGATGGAGTAACCATATAGTAAGGGATTTGGGGTTAGGTCAGTAAATAAAACATATCCATAGTCACAGGATGGAGTAACCATATAGTAGGGGATTTGGTGTTAGGTCTGTAAATAAAACATATCCATAGTCACAGGTTGGAGTAACCATATAGTAAGGGATTTGGGGTTAGGTCAGTAAATAAAACATATCCATAGTCACAGGATGGAGTAACCATATAGTAGGGGATTTGGTGTTAGGTCTGTAAATAAAACATATCCATAGTCACAGGATGGAGTAACCATATAGTAAGGGATTTGGGGTTAGGTCAGTAAATAAAACATATCCATAGTCACAGGATGGAGTAACCATATAGTAGGGGATTTGGGGTTAGGTCTGTAAACAAAACATATCCATAGTCACAGGATGGAGTAACCATATAGTAAGGGATTTGGGGTTAGGTCAGTAAATAAAACATATCCATAGTCACAGGATGGAGTAACCATATAGTAAGGGATTTGGTGTTAGGTCTGTAAATAAAACATATCCATAGTCACAGGATGGAGTAACCATATAGTAGGGGATTTGGGGTTAGGTCAGTAAATAAAACATATCCATAGTCACAGGATGGAGTAACCATATAGTAAGGGATTTGGGGTTAGGTCAGTAAATAAAACATATCTATAGTCACAGGATGGAGTAACCATATAGTAAGGGATTTGGGGTTAGGTCAGTAAATAAAACATATCCATAGTCACAGGATGGAGTAACCATATAGTAGGGGATTTGGGGTTAGGTCAGTAAATAAAACATATCCATAGTCACAGGATGGAGTAACCATATAGTAAGGGATTTGGGGTTAGGTCAGTAAATAAAACATATCTATAGTCACAGGATGGAGTAACCATATAGTAGGGGATTTGGGGTTAGGTCAGTAAATAAAACATATCTATAGTCACAGGATGGAGTAACCATATAGTAGGGGATTTGGGGTTAGGTCAGTAAATAAAACATATCCATAGTCACAGGATGGAGTAACCATATAGTAAGGGATTTGGGGTTAGGTCTGTAAATAAAACATATCCATAGTCACAGGATGGAGTAACCATATAGTAAGGGATTTGGTGTGAGGTCTGTAAATAAAACATATCCATAGTCACAGGATGGAGTAACCATATAGTAAGGGATTTGGGGTTAGGTCAGTAAATAAAACATATCTATAGTCACAGGATGGAGTAACCATATAGTAGGGGATTTGGGGTTAGGTCAGTAAATAAAACATATCCATAGTCACAGGATGGAGTAACCATATAGTAAGGGATTTGGGGTTAGGTCAGTAAATAAAACATATCTATAGTCACAGGATGGAGTAACCATATAGTAAGGGATTTGGGGTTAGGTCAGTAAATAAAACATATCTATAGTCACAGGATGGAGTAACCATATAGTAGGGGATTTGGGGTTAGGTCTGTAAATAAAACATATCCATAGTCACAGGATGGAGTAACCATATAGTAGGGGATTTGGGGTTAGGTCAGTAAATAAAACATATCCATAGTCACAGGATGGAGTAACCATATAGTAAGGGATTTGGGGTTAGGTCAGTAAATAAAACATATCCATAGTCACAGGATGGAGTAACCATATAGTAGGGGATTTGGTGTTAGGTCTGTAAATAAAACATATCCATAGTCACAGGATGGAGTAACCATATAGTAAGGGATTTGGGGTTAGGTCAGTAAATAAAACATATCCATAGTCACAGGATGGAGTAACCATATAGTAAGGGATTTGGGGTTAGGTCAGTAAATAAAACATATCCATAGTCACAGGATGGAGTAACCATATAGTAGGGGATTTGGGGTTAGGTCAGTAAATAAAACATATCCATAGTCACAGATGGAGTAACCATATAGTAAGGGATTTGGGTTAGGTCAGTAAATAAAACATATCCATAGTCACAGGATGGAGCAACCATATAGTAAGGGATTTGGGGTTAGGTCAGTAAATAAAACATATCCATAGTCACAGGATGGAGTAACCATATAGTAGGGGATTTGGGGTTAGGTCAGTAAATAAAACATATCTATAGTCACAGGATGGAGTAACCATATAGTAAGGGATTTGGGGTTAGGTCAGTAAATAAAACATATCCATAGTCACAGGATGGAGTAACCATATAGTAAGGGATTTGGTGTTAGGTCTGTAAATAAAACATATCCATAGTCACAGGATGGAGTAACCATATAGTAGGGGATTTGGGGTTAGGTCAGTAAATAAAACATATCCATAGTCACAGGATGGAGTAACCATATAGTAGGGGATTTGGGGTTAGGTCAGTAAATAAAACATATCCATAGTCACAGGATGGAGTAACCATATAGTAAGGGATTTGGTGTTAGGTCAGTAAATAAAACATATCCATAGTCACAGGATGGAGTAACCATATAGTAGGGGATTTGGTGTTAGGTCAGTAAATAAAACATATCCATAGTCACAGGTTGGAGTAACCATATAGTAGGGGATTTGGGGTTAGGTCAGTAAATAAAACATATCCATAGTCACAAGATGGAGTAACCATATAGTAGGGGATTTGGGGTTAGGTCAGTAAATAAAACATATCCATAGTCACAAGATGGAGTAACCATATAGTAAGGGATTTGGTGTTAGGTCAGTAAATAAAACATATCCATAGTCACAGAATGGAGTAACCATATAGTAAGGGATTTGGTGTTAGGTCAGTAAATAAAACATATCCATAGTCACAGAATGGAGTAACCATATAGTAGGGGATTTGGGGTTAGGTCAGTAAATAAAACATATCCATAGTCACAGGATGGAGTAACCATATAGTAAGGGATTTGGTGTTAGGTCAGTAAATAAAACATATCCATAGTCACAGGATGGAGTAACCATATAGTAAGGGATTTGGGGTTAGGTCAGTAAATAAAACATATCCATAGTCACAGGATGGAGTAACCATATAGTAGGGGATTTGGGGTTAGGTCAGTAAATAAAACATATCCATAGTCACAGGATGGAGTAACCATATAGTAAGGGATTTGAGGTTAGGTCAGTAAATAAAACATATCCATAGTCACAGGATGGAGTAACCATATAGTAAGGGATTTGGGGTTAGGTCAGTAAATAAAACATATCCATAGTCACAGGATGGAGTAACCATATAGTAAGGGATTTGGTGTTAGGTCAGTAAATAAAACATATCCATAGTCACAGTATGGAGTAACCATATAGTAAGGGATTTGGTGTTAGGTCAGTAAATAAAACATATCCATAGTCACAGGATGGAGTAACCATATAGTAAGGGATTTGGGGTTAGGTCAGTAAATAAAACCTATCCATAGTCACAGGATGGAGTAATTATATAGTAAGGGATTTGGGGTTAGGTCAGTAAATAAAACATATCCATAGTCACAGGATGGAGTAACCATATAGTAAGGATTTGGGGTTAGGTCAGTAAATAAAACATATCCATAGTCACAGGATGGAGTAACCATATAGTAGGGGATTTGGGGTTAGGTCAGTAAAAGAAACATATCCATAGTCACAGGATGGAGTAACCATATAGTAAGGGGATTTGTGGTTAGGTCAGTAAATAAAACATATCCATAGTCACAGGATGGAGTAACCATATAGTAAGGGATTTGGGGTTAGGTCAGTAAATAAAACATATCCATAGTCCACAGATGGAGTAACCATATAGAAGGGGATTTGGTGTTAGGTCAGTAAATAAAACATATCCATAGTCACAGGATGGAGTACCCATATAGTAGGGGATTTGGGGTTAGGTCAGTAAATAAAACATATCCATAGTCACAGGATGGAGTAACCATATAGTAAGGGATTTGAGGTTAGGTCAGTAAATAAAACATATCCATAGTCACAGGATGGAGTAACCATATAGTAGGGGATTTGGGGTTAGGTCAGTAAATAAAACATATCCATAGTCACAGGATGGAGTAACCATATAGTAAGGGATTTGGGTTAGGTCAGTAAATAAAACAATATCCATAGTCACAGGATGGAGTAACCATATAGTAGGGGATTTGGGGTTAGGTCAGTAAATAAAACATATCCATAGTCACAGGATGGAGTAACCATATAGTAAGGGATTTGAGGTTAGGTCAGTAAATAAAACATATCCATAGTCACAGGATGGAGTAACCATATAGTAAGGGATTTGGGTTAGGTCAGTAAATAAAACATATCCATAGTCACAGGATGGAGTAACCATATATTAGGGGATTTGTGGTTAGGTCAGTAAATAAAACATAACCATAGTCACAGGATGGAGTAACCATATAGTAAGGGATTTGGGGTTAGGTCAGTAAATAAAACATATCTATAGTCACAGGATGGAGTAACCATATAGTAGGGTATTTGGTGTTAGGTCAGTAAATAAAACATATCCATAGTCACAGGATGGAGTAACCATATAGTAAGGGATTTGGGGTTAGGTCAGTAAATAAAACATATCCATAGTCACAGGATGGAGTAACCATATAGTAAGGGATTTGGGGTTAGGTCAGTAAATAAAACATATCCATAGTCACAGGATGGAGTAACCATATAGTAGGGTATTTGGTGTTAGGTCAGTAAATAAAACATATCCATAGTCACAGGATGGAGTAACCATATAGTAGGGGATTTGGGGTTAGGTCAGTAAATAAAACATATCCATAGTCACAGGATGGAGTAACCATATAGTAAGGGATTTGGGGTTAGGTCAGTAAATAAAACATATCCATAGTCACAGGATGGAGTAACCATATAGTAAGGGATTTGGGGTTAGGTCAGTAAATAAAACATATCCATAGTCACAGGATGGAGTAACCATATAGTAGGGGATTTGGTGTTAGGTCAGTAAATAAAACATATCCATAGTCACAGGATGGAGTAACCATATAGTAGGGGATTTGGGGTTAGGTCAGTAAATAAAACATATCCATAGTCACAGGATGGAGTAACCATATAGTAGGGGATTTGGGGTTAGGTCAGTAAATAAAAACATATCCATAGTCACAGGATGGAGTAACCATATATTAGGGGATTTGGTGGTTAGGTCAGTAAATAAAATATATCCATAGTCACAGGATGGAGTAACCATATAGTAGGGGATTTGGGGTTAGGTCAGTAAATAAAACATATCCATAGTCACAGGATGGAGTAACCATATAGTAAGGGATTTGGTGTTAGGTCAGTAAATAAAACATATCCATAGTCACAGGATGGAGTAACCATATAGTAAGGGATTTGGGGTTAGGTCAGTAAATAAAACATATCCATAGTCACAGGATGGAGTAACCATATAGTAAGGGGATTTGGGGTTATGTCAGTAAATAAAACATATCCATAGTCACAGGATGGAGTAAACCATATAGTAGGGATTTGGGTGTTAGGTCAGTAAATAAAACATATCCATAGTCACAGGATGGAGTAACCATATAGTAAGGGATTTGGGGTTAGGTCAGTAAATAAAACATATCCATAGTCACAGGATGGAGTAACCATATAGTAGGGGATTTGGTGTTTAGGTCAGTAAATAAAACATATCCATAGTCCACAGGATGGAGTAACCATATAGTAGGGGATTTGGGGTTAGGTCTGTAAATAAAACATATCCATTGTCACAGGATGGAGTAACCATATAGTAAGGGGATTTGGGGTTAGGTCAGTAAATAAAACATATCCATAGTCCACAGGATGGAGTAACATATAGTAAGGGATTTTGGGTTAGGTCAGTAAATAAACTATATCCATAGTCACAGGATGGAGTAACATATAGTAAGGGATTTGGGGTTAGGTCAGTAAATAAAACATTATCCATAGTCACAGGATGGAGTAACCATATAGTAAGGATTTCGGGGTTATGGTCAGTAAATAAAACATATCCATAGTTACAGGATGGAGTATCCATATAGTAGGGATTTGGGGTTAGGTCAGTAAATTAAACATATCTATAGTCACAGGTTGGAGTAACCATATAGGTAAGGGATTTGGTGTTAGGTCAGTAAATAAAAACTATATCCATAGTCACAGGATGGAGTAACCATATAGTAGGGGATTTGGTGTGTAGGTCAGTAAATAAAACATATCCATAGTCACAGGATGGAGTAACCATATAGTAAGGGATTTGGGGTTAGGTCAGTAAATAAAACATATCCATAGTCACAGGATGGAGTAACCATATAGTAGGGGATTTGGTGTTAGGTCAGTAAATAAAACATATCCATAGTCACAGGATGGAGTAACCATATAGTAAGGGATTTGGTGTTAGGTCAGTAAATAAAACATATCCATAGTCACAGGATGGAGTAACCATATAGTAAGGGAGTTGGGGTTAGGTCAGTAAATAAAACATATCCATAGTCACAGGATGGAGTAACCATATAGTAAGGGATTTGGTGTTAGGTCAGTAAATAAAACATATCTATAGTCACAGGATGGAGTAACCATATAGTAAGGGATTTGGGGTTAGGGCTGTAAATAAAACATATCCATAGTCACAGGATGGAGTAACCATATAGTAAGGGATTTGGTGTTAGGTCAGTAAATAAAACATATCCTAGTCACAGGATGGAGTAACCATATAGTAAGGGATTTGGTGTTAGGTCAGTAAATAAAACATATCCATAGTCACAGGATGGAGTAACCATATAGAAGGGGATTTGGGGTTAGGTCTGTAAATAAAACATATCCATAGTCACAGGATGGAGTAACCATATAGTAAGGGATTTGGGGTTAGGTCAGTAAATAAAACATATCCATAGTCACAGGATGGAGTAACCATATAGTAAGGGATTTGGTGTTAGGTCAGTAAATAAAACATATCCATAGTCACAGGATGGAGTAACCATATAGTAAGGGATTTGGTGTTAGGTCAGTAAATAAAACATATCCATAGTCAAAGATGGAGTAACCATATAGTAAGGGATTTGGGGTTAGGTCAGTAAATAAAACATATCCATAGTCACAGGATGGAGTAACCATATAGTAAGGGATTTGGTGTTAGGTCAGTAAATAAAACATATCCATAGTCTACAGGATGGAGTAACATATAGTAAGGGATTTGGAGTTTAGGATCAGTAAATAAAACTAGATCCATAGTCACTAGGTATGGAAGTAACCATATAGTAGGGGATTTGGGGTTAGTCAGTAATAAAACATATCCATAATCACAGGATGGAGTAACCATATAGTAGGGATTTGGTGTTAGGATCAGTAATAACTAAAACGATATCCATTAGTCACTGATGGAGTATCTCATATAGTAGGGATTTGGGGGTCTAGGTCAGTAAATAAAAACATATCCATAGTCACAGGATGGAGTAATCCATATAGATAGGGGATTTGGGTTTTTAGGTCTGTAAATAAAACAATATCCATAGTCACAGGATGGGAGTAACCATTATAGTTAGGGGATTTGGGGTTAGGTCAGTAAATAAAACATATCCATAGTCACAGGATGGTAGTAACCATATAGTAAGGGATTTGGGGTTAGGTCAGTAAATAAAACATATCCATAGGTCACAGGATGGAACGTAACCATATAGTAGGGATTTGGGGTTTAGGTCAGTAAATAAAACATATCCATAGTCACAGGATGGAGTAACCATATAGTAGGGATTTGGTGTTAGGTCAGTAAATAAAACATATCTATAGTCACAGGATGGAGTAACCATATAGTATGGGATTTGGGGTTAGGTCAGTAAATAAAACATATCCTTAGTCACAGGTTGGAGTAACTCTATATTGTAAGGGATTTGGGGTTTAGGTCAGTAAATAAAACATATCCATAGTCACAGGATGGAAGTAACCATATAGTATGGGATTTGAGGTTAGGTCTGTAAATAAAAACATAATCCATAGTCCCTAGGATGGAGTAAACCATATAGTAGGGGATGTGGGTTAGGTCAGTAAATAAAACATATCTATAGTCACAATGATGAGTAACCATATAGTAAGGATTTGGGGTCTAGGTCAGTAAATAAAACATATCTAAGTCACCAAGATGGGTGTAACCATATAGTAAGGGAATTTGGGGTTAGGTCTGTAAATAATAACATATCCATAGTCACAGGAATGGAGTAACCATATAGGTAGGGGATTTGGGGTTAGGTCAGTAAATAAAACATAATCCATAGTCACAGGTTGGAGTAACCATATAGTAGGGATTTGGGGTTAGGGTCCAGTAAATAAAAACATATCCCATAGTCACAGGATGGAGTAACAATATAGTAAGGGATTTGGGGTTAGTCAGTAAATAAAACATATCCATAGTCACAGGATGGAGTAACCATATAGTAAGGGATTTGGGGTTAGGTCAGTAAATAAAAACATATCCATAGTCACAGGGATGGAGTAACCCAAATAGTAGGGGATTTGGTGTTAGGTCAGTAAATAAAAAATATCCATAGTCACAGGATGGAGTAACCATATAGTAGGGGATTTGGTGTTAGGTCAGTAAATAAAAAATATCCATAGTCACAGGATGGGGTAACCATATAGTAAGGGATTTGGGGTTAGGTCAGTAAATAAAACATATCCATAGTCACAGGATGGAGTAACCAATTAGTAGGGATTTGGGGTTAGGTCAGTAAATAAAACATATCCATAGTCACAGGATGGAGTAACCATATAGTAGGGGATTTGGGGTTAGGTCAGTAAATAAAACATATCCATAGTCACAGGATGGAGTAACCATATAGTAAGGGATTTGGGGTTAGGTCAGTAAATAAAACATATCCATAGTCACAGGATGGAGTAACCATATAGTAAGGGGATTTGGGTTAGGTCAGTAAATAAAACATATCCATAGTCACAGGATGGAGTAACCATATAGTAGGGGATTTGGGGTTAGGTCAGTAAATAAAACATATCCATAGTCACAGGATGGAGTAACCATATAGTAAGGGATTTGGGGGTTAGGTCAGTAAATAAAACATATCCATAGTCCACGGATGGAGTAACCATATAGTAAGGGATTTGGGGTTAGGTCTGTAAATAAAACATATCCATAGTCACAGGATGGAGTAACCATATAGTAAGGGATTTGGGGTTAGGTCAGTAAATAAAACATATCCATAGTCACAGGATGGAGTAACCAATATAGTAGGGGATTTGGGGTTAGGTCAGTAAATAAAACATATCCATAGTCACAGGATGGAGTAACCATATAGTAGGGATTTGGGGTTAGGTCAGTAAATAAAACATATCCATAGTCACAGGATGGAGTAACCATATAGTAAGGGATTTGGTTAGGTCAGTAAATAAAACATATCCATAGTCACAGGATGGAGTAACCATATAGTAGGGATTTGGGGTTAGGTCAGTAAATAAAACATATCCATAGTCACAGGATGGAGTAACCATATAGTAGGGATTTGGGGTTAGGTCAGTAAATAAAACATATCCATAGTCACAGGATGGAGTAACCATATAGTAAGGGATTTGGGGTTAGGTCAGTAAATAAAACATATCCATAGTCACAGGATGGAGTAACCATATAGTAAGGGATTTGGGTTAGGTCAGTAAATAAAACATATCATAGTCACAGGATGGAGTAACCATATAGTAGGGGATTTGGGGTTAGGTCTGTAAATAAAACATATCCATAGTCACAGGATGGAGTAAGTAACCATATGTAAGGGATTTGGGTTAGGTCAGTAAATAAAAACTATTCTATAGTCTCAAGGATGGAGTAACCAATATAGTAAGGGATTTGGTGTTTAGTGTCAAGTAAATAAACATTTCCATAGTCACAGGGATGGCATGTAACCATTATAGTAGGGATGTGGTGTTAGGTTCAGTTAAATAAAACATATACCATAGCACAGGTATGGAGTAACCAATATAGTAAGGGATTTAGGGGTTAGGTCAGTAAATAAAACATATCCATAGTCACAGGGATGGAGTAACCATATATAAGGGATTTGGTTGTTAGGTCTGTAAAAAAACATATCCATAGTCACAGTGAATGCGAGTAACCCTTATAGTAAGGGTATTGGGTTAGTGTCCAGATAAATAAAACACTATCCATAGTCACAGGATGGAGATAACCATATAGTAGGGAGATTTGGGGTATAGGTCAGTAAATAAAACATAGCATAGTCACAGGATGGAGTAACCATATAAGTAGGGGATTTGGTGTTAGGTCAGTAAATAAAAAATATCCATAGTCACAGGATGGAGTAACCATATAGTAGGGATTTGGGGTTAGGTCAGTAAATAAAACATATCTATAGGTCACAGGATGGAGTAACCATATAGTAGGGGATTTGTGTTTAGGTCAGTAAATAAAATATATCCATAGTCACAGGATGGAGTAGAACCATATAGTAGGGGATTTGGGTTAGGTCAGTAAATAAAACATATCCATAGTCACAGGATGGAGTAACCAATAGTAAGGGATTTGGGTGTTAGGTCAGTAAATAAAAACATATCCATAGTCACAGGATGGAGTAACCATATAGTAAGGGATTTGGGTTAGGTCAGTAAATAAAACATATCCATAGTCACAGGATGGAGTAACCATATAGTTAGGGGATTTGGTGTTAGGTCAGTAAATAAAACATATCCATAGTCACAGGATGGAGTAACCATATAGTAGGGGATTTGGGGTTAGGTCCAGTAAATAAAACATATCCATAGTCACAGGATGGAGTAACCATATAGTAGGGGATTTGGGGTTAGGTCAGTAAATAAAACATATCCATAGTCACAGGATGGAGTAACCATATAGTAGGGGATTTGGGGTTAGGTCAGTAAATAAAACATATCCATAGTCACAGGATGGAGTAACCATATAGTAGGGGATTTGGGGTTAGGTCAGTAAATAAAACATATCCATAGTCACAGGATGGAGTAACCATATAGTAAGGGATTTGGGGTTAGGTCTGTAAATAAAACATATCCATAGTCACAGGGATGGAGTAACCATATAGTAAGGGATTTGGGGTTAGGTCAGTAAATAAAACATATCCATAGTCACAGGATGGAGTAACCATATAGTAAGGGGATTTGGGTGTTAGGTCAGTAAATAAAACATATCCATAGTCACAGGATGGAGTAACCATATAGTAGGGGATTTGGGGTTAGGTCAGTAAATAAAACATATCCATAGTCACAGGATGGAGTAACCATATAGTAAGGGATTTGGGGTTAGGTCAGTAAATAAAACATATCCATAGTCACAGGATGGAGTAACCATATAGTAAGGGATTTGGTGTTAGGTCAGTAAATAAAACATATCCAATAGTCACAGGATGGAGTAACCATATAGTAGGGATTTGGTGTTAGGTCAGTAAATAAAACATATCCATAGTCACAGGATGGAGTAACCATATAGTAGGGATTTGGGGTTAGGTCAGTAAATAAAACATATCCATAGTCACAGGATGGAGTAACCATATAGTAAGGATTTGGTGTTAGGTCAGTAAATAAAACATATCCATAGTCACAGGATGGAGTAACCATATAGTAGGGATTTGGGGTTAGGTCAGTAAATAAAACATATCCATAGTCACAGGATGGAGTAACCATATAGTAAGGGATTTGGGGTTAGGTCTGTAAATAAAACATATCCATAGTCACAGGATGGAGTAACCATATAGTAAGGGGATTTGGGGTTAGGTCAGTAAATAAAACATATCCATAGTCACAGGATGGAGTAACCATATAGTAAGGGATTTGGGGTTTAGGTCAGTAAATAAAACATATCCATAGTCACAGGATGGAGTAACCATATAGTAAGGGATTTGGGGTTAGGTCAGTAAATAAAACATATCCATAGTCACAGGATGGAGTAACCATATAGTAAGGGATTTGGTGTTAGGTCAGTAAATAAAACATATCCATAGTCACAGGATGGAGTAACCATATAGTAAGGGATTTGGGGTTAGGTCAGTAAATAAAACATATCCATAGTCACAGGATGGAGTAACCATATAGTAAGGGATTTGGGGTTAGGTCAGTAAATAAAACATATCCATAGTCACAGGATGGAGTAACCATATAGTAGGGATTTGGGGTTAGGTCAGTAAATAAAACATATCCATAGTCACAGGATGGAGTAACCATATAGTAAGGGATTTGGGGTTAGGTCAGTAAATAAAACATATCCATAGTCACAGGATGGAGTAACCATATAGTAAGGGATTTGGGGTTAGGTCAGTAAATAAAACATATCCATAGTCACAGGATGGAGTAACCATATAGTAAGGGATTTGGGGTTAGGTCAGTAAATAAAACATATCCATAGTCACAGGATGGAGTAACCATATAGTAGGGATTTGGGGTTAGGTCAGTAAATAAAACATATCCATAGTCACAGGATGGAGTAACCATATAGTAGGGATTTGGGGTTAGGTCAGTAAATAAAACATATCCATAGTCACAGGATGGAGTAACCATATAGTAGGGATTTGGGGTTAGGTCAGTAAATAAAACATATCCATAGTCACAGGATGGAGTAACCATATAGTAGGGGATTTGGGGTTAGGTCAGTAAATAAAACATATCCATAGTCACAGGATGGAGTAACCATATAGTAAGGGGATTTGGGGTTAGGTCAGTAAATAAAACATATCCATAGTCACAGGATGGAGTAACCATATAGTAGGGGATTTGGGGTTAGGTCAGTAAATAAAACATATCCATAGTCACAGGATGGAGTAACCATATAGTAGGGGATTTGGGGTTAGGTCAGTAAATAAAACATATCCATAGTCACAGGATGGAGTAACCATATAGTAAGGGATTTGGGGTTAGGTCAGTAAATAAAACATATCCATAGTCACAGGATGGAGTAACCATATAGTAAGG
This sequence comes from Discoglossus pictus, assembly GCA_027410445.1. Lineage (NCBI taxonomy): Eukaryota > Metazoa > Chordata > Amphibia > Anura > Alytidae > Discoglossus > Discoglossus pictus. The sequence goes on from JAPZIH010000971.1 coordinate 49,034, forward strand.
GGATTTGGGTGTTAGGTCAGTAAATAAAACATATCCATAGTCACAGGATGGAGTAACCATATAGTAAGGGATTTGGGGTTAGGTCAGTAAATAAAACATATCCATAGTCACAGGATGGAGTAACCATATAGTAAGGGATTTGGGGTTAGGTCAGTAAATAAAACATATCCATAGTCACAGGATGGAGTAACCATATAGTAAGGGGATTTGGGGTTAGGTCAGTAAATAAAACATATCCATAGTCACAGGATGGAGTAACCATATAGTAAGGGATTTGGGGTTAGGTCAGTAAATAAAACATATCCATAGTCACAGGATGGAGTAACCATATAGTAGGGGATTTGGGGTTAGGTCAGTAAATAAAACATATCCATAGTCACAGGATGGAGTAACCATATAGTAAGGGATTTGGGGTTAGGTCAGTAAATAAAACATATCCATAGTCACAGGATGGAGTAACCATATAGTAAGGGATTTGGGGTTAGGTCAGTAAATAAAACATATCCATAGTCACAGGATGGAGTAACCATATAGTAAGGGGATTTGGGGTTAGGTCAGTAAATAAAACATATCCATAGTCACAGGATGGAGTAACCATATAGTAAGGGATTTGGGGTTAGGTCAGTAAATAAAACATATCCATAGTCACAGGATGGAGTAACCATATAGTAAGGGGATTTGGGGTTAGGTCAGTAAATAAAACATATCCATAGTCACAGGATGGAGTAACCATATAGTAAGGGATTTGGGGTTAGGTCAGTAAATAAAACATATCCATAGTCACAGGATGGAGTAACCATATAGTAGGGATTTGGGGTTAGGTCAGTAAATAAAACATATCCATAGTCACAGGATGGAGTAACCATATAGTAAGGGATTTGGGGTTAGGTCAGTAAATAAAATATATCCATAGTCACAGGTGGAGTAACCATATAGTAAGGGATATTTGGGGTTAGGTCAGTAAATAAAACCAATAACCATAGTCACAGGATGGAGTACCCATATAGAGGGGATTTGGTGTTAGGTCAGTAAATAAAAACATATCCATAGTCACAGTGTGGAGTAACCATATAGTATAGGGATTTGGGGTTAGTCGTAAATAAAACATATCCATAGTCACAGGATGGAGTAACCATATAGTAAGGGATTTGGGGTTAGGTCAGTAAATAAAAACTATCCATAGTCACAGGATGGAGTAACCATATAGTAAGGGATTGTGTTGGGTAAATATTTATAGTCACAGGTGGAGTAACATATAAAGGATTTGGGTTAGGTCAGTAATAAAACTATTTCACATGAGTATGGAGTAACCATATAGTAAGGGATTTGGGGTTTAGGTCAGTAAAAAATAAAAACATATCCATAGTCACAGGATGGGTAACCATATAGTAAGGGATTTGGGGTATTAGGTGGTCAGTAAATAAAACATATCCATAGTCACAGGATGGAGTAACCATATAGTAGGGGATTTGGGGTTAGGTCAGTAAATAAAACATATCCATAGTCACAGGATGGAGTAACCATATAGTAAGGGGATTTGGGGTTAGGTCAGTAAATAAAACATATCCATAGTCACAGGATGGAGTAACCATATAGTAGGGGATTTGGGGTTAGGTCAGTAAATAAAACATATCCATAGTCACAGGATGGAGTAACCATATAGTAAGGGATTTGGGGTTAGGTCAGTAAATAAAACATATCCATAGTCACAGGATGGAGTAACCATATAGTAAGGGATTTGGGGTTAGGTCAGTAAATAAAACATATCCATAGTCACAGGATGGAGTAACCATATAGTAGGGGATTTGGTGTTAGGTCAGTAAATAAAACATATCCATAGTCACAGGATGGAGTAACCATATAGTAAGGGATTTGGGGTTAGGTCAGTAAATAAAACATATCCATAGTCACAGGATGGAGTAACCATATAGTAAGGGGATTTGGGGTTAGGTCAGTAAATAAAACATATCCATAGTCACAGGATGGAGTAACCATATAGTAAGGGATTTGGGGTTAGGTCAGTAAATAAAACATATCCATAGTCACAGGATGGAGTAACCATATAGTAGGGATTTGGGGTTAGGTCAGTAAATAAAACATATCCATAGTCACAGGCTGGAGTAACCATATAGTAAGGGATTTGGGTTAGGTCAGTAAATAAAACATATCCATAGTCACAGGATGGAGTAACCATATAGTAAGGGGATTTGGGGTTAGGTCAGTAAATAAAACATATCCATAGTCACAGGATGGAGTAACCATATAGTAAGGGATTTGGTGTTAGGTCAGTAAATAAAACATATCCATAGTCACAGGATGGAGTAACCATATAGTAAGGGATTTGGGGTTAGGTCAGTAAATAAAACATATCCATAGTCACAGGATGGAGTAACCATATAGTAAGGGATTTGGGGTTAGGTCAGTAAATAAAACATATCCATAGTCACAGGATGGAGTAACCATATAGTAAGGGATTTGGGGTTAGGTCAGTAAATAAAACATATCCATAGTCACAGGATGGAGTAACCATATAGTAGGGGATTTGGGGTTAGGTCAGTAAATAAAACATATCCATAGTCACAGGATGGAGTAACCATATAGTAAGGGGATTTGGGGTTAGGTCAGTAAATAAAACATATCCATAGTCACAGGATGGAGTAACCATATAGTAAGGGATTTGGGGTTAGGTCAGTAAATAAAACATATCCATAGTCACAGGATGGAGTAACCATATAGTAAGGGATTTGGGGTTAGGTCAGTAAATAAAACATATCCATAGTCACAGGATGGAGTAACCATATAGTAAGGGATTTGGGGTTAGGTCAGTAAATAAAACATATCCATAGTCACAGGATGGAGTAACCATATAGTAAGGGATTTGGGGTTAGGTCAGTAAATAAAACATATCCATAGTCACAGGATGGAGTAACCATATAGTAAGGGATTTGGGGTTAGGTCAGTAAATAAAACATATCCATAGTCACAGGATGGATAAACCATATAGTAAGGGATTTGGTGTTAGATCAGTAAATAAAACATATCCATAGTCACAGGATTGGAGTAACCATATAGAAGGGGATTTGGGGTTAGGTCTGTAAATAAAACATATCCATAGTCACAGGATGGAGTAACCATATAGTAAGGGGATTTGGGGTTAGGTCAGTAAATAAAACATATCCATAGTCACAGGATGGAGTAACCATATAGTAAGGGATTTGGGGTTTAGGTCAGTAAATAAAACATATCCATAGTCACAGGATGGAGTAACCATATAGTAGGGGATTTGGGGTTAAGGTCAGTAAATAAAACATATCCATAGTCACAGGATGGAGTAACCATATAGTAAGGGATTTGGGGTTAGGTCAGTAAATAAAACATATCCATAGTCACAGGATGGAGTAACCATATAGTAGGGGATTTGGGGTTAGGTCAGTAAATAAAACATATCCATAGTCACAGGATGGAGTAACCATATAGTAAGGGGATTTGGGGTTAGGTCAGTAAATAAAACATATCCATAGTCACAGGATGGAGTAACCATATAGTAAGGGATTTGGGGTTAGGTCAGTAAATAAAACATATCCATAGTCACAGGATGGAGTAACCATATAGTACGGGATTTGGGGTTAGGTCAGTAAATAAAACATATCCATAGTCACAGGATGGAGTAACCATATAGTAAGGGATTTGGGGTTAGGTCAGTAAATAAAACATATCCATAGTCACAGGATGGAGTAACCATATAGTAAGGGATTTGGGGTTAGGTCAGTAAATAAAACATATCCATAGTCACAGGATGGAGTAACCATATAGTAAGGGATTTGGGGTTAGGTCAGTAAATAAAACATATCCATAGTCACAGGATGGAGTAACCATATAGTAAGGGATTTGGGGTTAGGTCAGTAAATAAAACATATCCATAGTCACAGGATGGAGTAACCATATAGTAGGGATTTGGTGTTAGGTCAGTAAATAAAACATATCCATAGTCACAGGATGGAGTAACCATATAGTAAGGGATTTGGGGTTAGGTCAGTAAATAAAACATATCCATAGTCACAGGATGGAGTAACCATATAGTAAGGGATTTGGGGTTAGGTCAGTAAATAAAACATATCCATAGTCACAGGATGGAGTAACCATATAGTAGGGTATTTGGTGTTAGGTCAGTAAATAAAACATATCCATAGTCACAGGATGGAGTAACCATATAGTAAGGGATTTGGGGTTAGGTCAGTAAATAAAACATATCCATAGTCACAGGATGGAGTAACCATATAGTAGGGGATTTGGGGTTAGGTCAGTAAATAAAACATATCCATAGTCACAGGATGGAGTAACCATATAGTAGGGATTTGGGGTTAGGTCAGTAAATAAAACATATCCATAGTCACAGGATGGAGTAACCATATAGTAGGGGATTTGGGGTTAGGTCAGTAAATAAAACATATCCATAGTCACAGGATGGAGTAACCATATAGTAGGGGATTTGGGGTTAGGTCAGTAAATAAAACATATCCATAGTCACAGGATGGAGTAACCATATAGTAGGGGATTTGGGGTTAGGTCAGTAAATAAAACATATCCATAGTCACAGGATGGAGTAACCATATAGTAAGGGATTTGGTGTTAGGTCAGTAAATAAAACATATCCATAGTCACAGGATGGAGTAACCATATAGTAAGGGGATTTGGGGTTAGGTCAGTAAATAAAACATATCCATAGTCACAGGATGGAGTAACCATATAGTAAGGGATTTGGGGTTAGGTCAGTAAATAAAAACTATCCATAGTCACAGGATGGAGTAACCATATAGTAAGGGATTTGGGGTTAGGTCAGTAAATAAAACATATCCATAGTCACAGGATGGAGTAACCATATAGAAGGGGATTTGGTGTTAGGTCAGTAAATAAAACATATCCATAGTCACAGGATGGAGTAACCATATAGTAGGGGATTTGGGGTTAGGTCAGTAAATAAAACATATCCATAGTCACAGGATGGAGTAACCATATAGTAGGGGATTTGGGGTTAGGTCAGTAAATAAAACATATCCATAGTCACAGGATGGAGTAACCATATAGTAGGGTATTTGGGGTTAGGTCAGTAAATAAAACATATCCATAGTCACAGGATGGAGTAACCATATAGTAAGGGATTTGGGGTTAGGTCAGTAAATAAAACATATCCATAGTCACAGGATGGAGTAACCATATAGTAAGGGATTTGGTGTTAGGTCAGTAAATAAAACATATCCATAGTCACAGGATGGAGTAACCATATAGTAAGGGATTTGGGGTTAGGTCAGTAAATAAAACATATCCATAGTCACAGGATGGAGTAACCATATAGTAAGGGATTTGGGGTTAGGTCAGTAAATAAAACCTATCCATAGTCACAGGATGGAGTAACCATATAGTAGGGGATTTGGGGTTAGGTCAGTAAATAAAACATATCCATAGTCACAGGATGGAGTAACCATATAGTAGGGGATTTGGGGTTAGGTCAGTAAATAAAACATATCCATAGTCACAGGATGGAGTAACCATATAGTAGGGTATTTGGTGTTAGGTCAGTAAATAAAACATATCCATAGTCACAGGATGGAGTAACCATATAGTAAGGGGATTTGGGGTTAGGTCAGTAAATAAAACATATCCATAGTCACAGGATGGAGTAACCATATAGTAGGGGATTTGGGGTTAGGTCAGTAAATAAAACATATCCATAGTCACAGGATGGAGTAACCATATAGTAAGGGATTTGGGGTTAGGTCAGTAAATAAAACATATCCATAGTCACAGGATGGAGTAACCATATAGTAGGGGATGTGGGGTTAGGTCAGTAAATAAAACATATCCATAGTCACAGGATGGAGTAACCATATAGTAGGGGATTTGGGGTTAGGTCAGTAAATAAAACATATCCATAGTCACAGGATGGAGTAACCATATAGTAAGGGATTTGGGGTTAGGTCAGTAAATAAAACATATCCATAGTCACAGGATGGAGTAACCATATAGTAAGGGATTTGGGGTTAGGTCAGTAAATAAAACATATCCATAGTCACAAGATGGAGTAACCATATAGTAAGGGATTTGGGGTTAGGTCAGTAAATAAAACATATCCATAGTCACAGGATGGAGTAACCATATAGTAGGGGATTTGGTGTTAGGTCAGTAAATAAAACATATCCATAGTCACAGGATGGAGTAACCATATAGTAAGGGATTTGGGGTTAGGTCAGTAAATAAAACATATCCATAGTCACAAGATGGAGTAACCATATAGTAGGGGATTTGGGGTTAGGTCAGTAAATAAAACATATCCTAGTCACAGGATGGAGTAACCATATAGTAAGGGATTTGGTGTTAGGTCTGACTGTAACTATGTATTTGTGTTTCCCTTGCAGTTGAGAAACAAGCTGTCTCTTGCAGAAATTCAGCGCTTTGCATGTCTCTTACGAGAGTATCGCCTTGGGCTGGAGGTGCAGGAATATTGCAAGGAACTTCTACAGCTCTATGGAGACAGACGGAAGTTTCTCCTACAGGGTAAGAAAACAGAAACTCACCCTCCAGGATTCCATTGGGAGAGTCTAGTATTGAATACAAATAATGCATTAGCCCTTCAGTTGTGTCCAGCGTCTCCAGGTCATCCCACACTGGCCTCAGATCATCATACACTGACGCCAGGTCACTGCATGCTGACTCCAACAGGTCACCACACGCTGACATAAAAGGTACATGTTAGGAGGGTCCAGTAGATGTGAGATATTGTTTGTGTAATTGTTCTTAGTTACTAGTGAGATGGAGGCACGTTGTTTTTGGTTACTAGTGGGATGGAGGCACGTTGTTTTTGGTTACTAGTGGGATGGAGGCACGTTGTTTTTGGTTACTAGTGAGATGGAGGCATGTTGTTTTTGGTTACTAGTCTGATGGAGGCACGTTGTTTTTGGTTACTAGTGGGATGGAGGCTCATTGCTTTTGGTTACTAGTGGGATGGAGGCACGTTGTTTTTGGTTACTAGTGAGATGGATGCTCGTTGTTTTTGGTTACTAGTGAGATGGATGCTCGTTGTTTTTGGTTACTAGTGGGATGGAGGCATGTTGTTTTTGGTTACTAGTGGGATGGAGGCACGTTGTTTTTGGTTACTAGTGGGATGGAGGCAGGTTGTTTTTGGTTACTAGTGGGATGGAGGCACGTTGTTTTTGGTTACTAGTGTGATGGAGGCTCATTGCTTTTGGTTACTAGTGGGATGGAGGCATGTTTTTGGTTACTAGTGGGATGGAGGCTCATTGCTTTTGGTTACTAGTGGGATGGAGGCTCATTGCTTTTGGTTACTAGTGGGATGGAGGCACGTTGTTTTTGGTTACTAGTGGGATGGAGGCACGTTGTTTTTGGTTACTAGTGGGATGGAGGCACGTTGTTTTTGGTTACTAGTAAGATGGAGGCTCATTGCTTTTGGTTACTAGTGGGATGGAGGCATGTTTTTGGTTACTAGTGGGATGGAGGCTCATTGCTTTTGGTTACTAGTGGAATGGAGGAATGTTGTTGGTTACTAGTGGGATGGAGGCTCATTGCTTTTGGTTACTAGTGGAATGGAGGCACGTTGTTTTTGGTTACTAGTGGGATGGAGCAGGTTGTTTTTGGTTACTAGTGGGATGGAGGCACGTTGTTTTTGGTTACTAGTGTGATGGAGGCTCATTGCTTTTGGTTACTAGTGGGATGGAGGCATGTTTTTGGTTACTAGTGGGATGGAGGCTCATTGCTTTTGGTTACTAGTGGAATGGAGGAATGTTGTTGGTTACTAGTGGGATGGAGGCATGTTTTTGGTTACTAGTGGGATGGAGGCACGTTGTTTTTGGTTACTAGTGGGATGGAGGCACGTTGTTTTTGGTTACTAGTGGGATGGAGGCACGTTGTTTTTGGTTACTAGTGAGAGGGAGGCACGTTGTTTTTGGTTACTAGTGAGAGGGAGGCACGTTGTTTTTGGTTACTAGTGGGATGGAGGCATGTTGTTTTTGGTTACTAGTGGGATGGAGGCATGTTGTTTTTGGTTACTAGTGGGATGGAGGCACGTTGTTTTTGGTTACTAGTGTGATGGAGGCTCATTGCTTTTGGTTACTAGTGGGATGGAGGCACGTTGTTTTTGGTTACTAGTGAGATGGATGCTCGTTGTTTTTCGTTACTAGTGAGATGGAGGCACGTTGCTTTTGGTTACTAGTGGAATGGAGGAATGTTGTTGGTTACTAGTGGGATGGAGGCATGTTTTTGGTTACTAGTGGGATGGAGGCACGTTGTTTTTGGTTACTAGTGTGATGGAGGCTCATTGCTTTTGGTTACTAGTGGGATGGAGGCATGTTTTTGGTTACTAGTGGGATGGAGGCTCATTGCTTTTGGTTACTAGTGGGATGGAGGCTCATTGCTTTTGGTTACTAGTGGGATGGAGGCACGTTGTTTTTGGTTACTAGTGGGATGGAGGCACGTTGTTTTTGGTTACTAGTGGGATGGAGGCACGTTGTTTTTGGTTACTAGTAAGATGGAGGCTCATTGCTTTTGGTTACTAGTGGGATGGAGGCATGTTTTTGGTTACTAGTGTGATGGAGGCTCATTGCTTTTGGTTACTAGTGGGATGGAGGCATGTTTTTGGTTACTAGTGGGATGGAGGCTCATTGCTTTTGGTTACTAGTGGAATGGAGGAATGTTGTTGGTTACTAGTGGGATGGAGGCATGTTTTTGGTTACTAGTGGGATGGAGGCACGTTGTTTTTGGTTACTAGTGTGATGGAGGCTCATTGCTTTTGGTTACTAGTGGGATGGAGGCATGTTTTTGGTTACTAGTGGGATGGAGGCTCATTGCTTTTGGTTACTAGTGGGATGGAGGCTCATTGCTTTTGGTTACTAGTGGGATGGAGGCACGTTGTTTTTGGTTACTAGTGGGATGGAGGCACGTTGTTTTTGGTTACTAGTGGGATGGAGGCACGTTGTTTTTGGTTACTAGTAAGATGGAGGCTCATTGCTTTTGGTTACTAGTGGGATGGAGGCATGTTTTTGGTTACTAGTGGGATGGAGGCTCATTGCTTTTGGTTACTAGTGGAATGGAGGAATGTTGTTGGTTACTAGTGGGATGGAGGCTCATTGCTTTTGGTTACTAGTGGAATGGAGGCACGTTGTTTTTGGTTACTAGTGGGATGGAGGCAGGTTGTTTTTGGTTACTAGTGGGATGGAGGCACGTTGTTTTTGGTTACTAGTGTGATGGAGGCTCATTGCTTTTGGTTACTAGTGGGATGGAGGCATGTTTTTGGTTACTAGTGGGATGGAGGCTCATTGCTTTTGGTTACTAGTGGAATGGAGGAATGTTGTTGGTTACTAGTGGGATGGAGGCATGTTTTTGGTTACTAGTGGGATGGAGGCACGTTGTTTTTGGTTACTAGTGGGATGGAGGCACGTTGTTTTTGGTTACTAGTGGGATGGAGGCACGTTGTTTTTGGTTACTAGTGAGAGGGAGGCACGTTGTTTTTGGTTACTAGTGAGAGGGAGGCACGTTGTTTTTGGTTACTAGTGGGATGGAGGCATGTTGTTTTTGGTTACTAGTGGGATGGAGGCATGTTGTTTTTGGTTACTAGTGGGATGGAGGCACGTTGTTTTTGGTTACTAGTGTGATGGAGGCTCATTGCTTTTGGTTACTAGTGGGATGGAGGCACGTTGTTTTTGGTTACTAGTGAGATGGATGCTCGTTGTTTTTCGTTACTAGTGAGATGGAGGCACGTTGTTTTTGGTTACTAATGAGATGGAGACTCTTTATTTTTGGTTACTAGTGAGCACTGACAACATGTCACACTTTCCCTGATAACTGACAACATGTCACCACACTCTGATATAAGATCATCACACTCTGATATAAAAGGTACATGTTAGGAGGGTCCAGTAGATGTGAGATATTGTTTGTGTAATTGTTTTTGGTTACTAGTGAGATGGATGCTTTTTGTTTTTGGTTACTAGTGGGATGGAGGCTCATTGCTTTTGGTTACTAGTGGGATGGAGGCACGTTGTTTTTGGTTACTAGTGAGATGGAGACTCTTTATTTTTGGTTACTAGTGAGATGGAGGCTCATTGCTTTTGGTTACTAGTGAGACGGAGACTCTTTTTATTTTTGGTTACTAGTGAGATGGAGGCATGTTTGTTTTTGATTACTAGTGAGATGTAGGCATGTTTGTTTTTGGTTACTAGTGAGATGGAGGCACATTGCTTTTGGTTATTTGTGAGATGGAGACTTTTTATTTTTGGTTACTAGTGGGATAGAGACTCTTTTTTGGTTACTAGAGGGGATGGAGACTCGTTCTTAGTTACTAGTGGGATGGAGGCATGTTGTTTTTGGTTACTAGTGAGATGGAGGCACGTTGCTTTTGGTTACTAGTGAGATGGAGGCTCATTGCTTTTGGTTACTAGTGAGATGGAGACGCTTTATTTTTGGTTACTAGAGGGATGGAGGCTCATTGCTTTTGGTTACTAGAGGGATAGAGACTCTTTTTTTGTTACTAGAGGGGATGGAGACTCGTTTTTGGTTACTAGTGAGATGGAGGCACGTTGTTTTTGGTTACTAGTGGGATGGAGGCTCATTGCTTTTGGTTACTAGTGGGATAGAGACTCTTTTTTGGTTACTAGAGCGGATGGAGACTCGTTTTTGGTTACTAGTGGGATGGAGGCTTGTTGTTTTTGGTTACTAGTGAGATGAAGGCACCTTGTTTTTTTTCTAGTCGGATGGTGGCTTGTTGTTTTTGGTTTCTAGTCGGATGGCGGCTTGTTGTTGTTGGTTTCTAGTCAGATGGACGCTTGTTGTTTTTGGTTACTAGTGGGATGGAGGCTTGTTGTTTTTGGTTACTAGTGAGATGAAGGCACCTTGTTTTTTTTCTAGTCGGATGGTGGCTTGTTGTTTTTGGTTTCTAGTCGGATGGCGGCTTGTTGTTGTTGGTTTCTAGTCGGATGGACGCTTGTTGTTTTCGGTTTATAGTCGGATGGAGGCTTGTTGTTGTTGGTTTCTATTTGGATGGACACTTGTGGTTTTTGGTTTCTAGTCGGATGGAGGCTTGTTGTTTTTGGTTTCTAGTCGGATGGCGGCTTGTTGTTTTTGGTTTCTAGTCGGATGGATGCTTGTTGTTTTTGGTTTTTAGTCGAATGGAGATTAGTTGGTTACTAGTGGGATGGAGACTTTTTTTTGGTTACTAGTGGGATAGAGACTTGTTTTTGGTTACTAATGGGATGGAGACTTGTTTTTGGTTACTAATGGGATGGAGACAAATTTTTGGTTACTAGTCGGATGGAGGCTTGTTGTTTGGTTTCTAGTCGGATGGAGACTTGTTGTTTTTGGTTTCTAGCCGGATGGAGGCTTGTTGTTTTTGGTTTCTAGTCGGATGGCGGCTTGTTGTTTTTGGTTTCTAGTCGGATGCCGGCTTGTTGTTTTTGGTTTCTAGTCGGATGGAGGCTTGTTGTTGTTGGTTTCTAGTCGGATGGACGCTTGTTGTTTTTGGTTTATAGTTTTGATGGAGGCTTGTTGTTGTTGGTTTCTAGTTGGATGGACGCTTGTTGTTTTTGGTTTCTAGTCGGATGGAGGCTTGTTGTTTTTGGTTTCTAGTCGGATGGCGGCTTGTTGTTTTTGGTTTCTAGTCGGATGGAGGCTTGTTGTTTTTGGTTTCGAATCGGATGGAGGCTTGTTGTTTTTGGTTTTTAGTCGGATGGAGGCTTGTTGTTTTTGGTTTCTAGTTGGATGGAGGCTTGTTGTTTTTGGTTTCTAGTTGGATGGAGGCTTGTTTTTGGTTTCTAGTCGGATGGAGGCTTGTTGTTTTTGGTTTCTAGTCGGATGGAGGCTTGTTGTTTTTGATTACTAGTGAGACGGAGGCTTGTTGTTTTTGTTTCTAGTGGGATGGAGGCTCATTGCTTTTGGTTACTAGTGGGATAGAGACTCTTTTTTGGTTACTAGAGCGGATGGAGACTCGTTTTTGGTTACTAGTGGGATGGAGGCTTGTTGTTTTTGGTTACTAGTGAGATGAAGGCACCTTGTTTTTTTTCTAGTCGGTTGGTGTCTTGTTGTTTTTGGTTTCTAGTCGGATGGCGGCTTGTTGTTGTTGGTTTCTAGTCGGATGGACGCTTGTTGTTTTTGGTTTATAGTCGGATGGAGGCTTGTTGTTGTTGGTTTCTATTTGGATGGACACTTGTGGTTTTTGGTTTCTAGTCGGATGGAGGCTTGTTGTTTTTGGTTTCTAGTCGGATGGCGGCTTGTTGTTTTTGGTTTCTAGTCGGATGGAGGCTTGTTGTTGTTGGTTTCGAATCGGATGGATGCTTGTTGTTTTTGGTTTTTAGTCGAATGGAGATTAGTTGGTTACTAGTGGGATGGAGACTTTTTTTTGGTTACTAGTGGGATAGAGACTTGTTTTTGGTTACTAATGGGATGGAGACTTGTTTTTGGTTACTAATGGGATGGAGACAAATTTTTGGTTACTAGTCGGATGGAGGCTTGTTGTTTGGTTTCTAGTCGGATGGAGACTTGTTGTTTTTGGTTTCTAGCCGGATGGAGGCTTGTTGTTTTTGGTTTCTAGTCGGATGCCGGCTTGTTGTTTTTGGTTTCTAGTCGGATGGAGGCTTGTTGTTGTTGGTTTCTAGTCGGATGGACGCTTGTTGTTTTTGGTTTATAGTTTTGATGGAGGCTTGTTGTTGTTGGTTTCTAGTTGGATGGACGCTTGTTGTTTTTGGTTTCTAGTCGGATGGAGGCTTGTTGTTTTTGGTTTCTAGTCGGATGGCGGCTTGTTGTTTTTGGTTTCTAGTCGGATGGAGGCTTGTTGTTTTTGGTTTCGAATCGGATAGAGGCTTGTTGTTTTTGGTTTTTAGTCGGATGGAGGCTTGTTGTTTTTGGTTTCTAGTCGGATGGAGGCTTGTTGTTTTTGGTTTCTAGTTGGATGGAGGCTTGTTTTTGGTTTCTAGTCGGATGGAGGCTTGTTGTTTTTGGTTTCTAGTCGGATGGAGGCTTGTTGTTTTTGATTACTAGTGAGACGGAGGCTTGTTGTTTTTGTTTCTAGTCGGATGGATTCTTGTTGTTTTTGGTTTCTAGTTGGATGGAGGCTTGTTGTTTTTGGTTTCTAGTCGAATGGAGGCTTGTATTTGGTTTCTAGTCGGATGGAGGCTTGTTGTTTTTGGTTTCTAGTTGGATGGAGGCTTGTTTTTGCTTTCTAGTCGGATGGAGGCTTGTTTTTGGTTTCTAGTCGGATGGAGGCTTGTTGTTTTTGATTACTAGTGAGAAGGAGGCTTGTTGTTTTTGTTTCTAGTCGGATGGATTCTTGTTGTTTTTGGTTTCTAGTTGGATGGAGGCTTGTTGTTTTTGGTTTCTAGTCGAATGGAGGCTTGTATTTGGTTTCTAGTCGGATGGAGGCTTGTTGTTTTTGGTTTCTAGTCGGATGGAGGCTTGGTGTTTTTAATTACTAGGGAGATGGAGGCTTGTTGTTTTGGGTTTCTAGTCGGATGGAGGCTTGTTGTTTTTGGTTTCTAGTCGGATGGAGGCTTGGTGTTTTTAATTACTAGGGAGATGGAGGCTTGTTGTTTTGGTTTCTAGTCTGATGGAGGCTTGTTGTTTTTGGTTTCTAGTCGGATGGAGGCTTGTTGTTTTTGGTTTCTAGTCGGATGGAGGCTTGTTGTTTTTGGTTTCTAGTCGGATGGCGGCTTGTTGTTTTTGGTTACTAGTGGGATGGAGACTTGTTTTTGGTTTTTAGTCGGAAGGCGGCTTTTTGGTTTTGGTTTCTAGTCGGATGGAGACTTGTTGTTTTTGGTTTCTAGTCGGATGGAGGCTTGTTTTTGGTTTCTAGTCGGATGGGGGCTTGTTGTTTTTGGTTTCTAGTCGGATGGAGGCTTGTTGTTTTTGGTTTCTAGTCGGATGGGGGCTTGTTGTTTTTGGTTTCTAGTTGGATGGAGGCTTGTTGTTTTTGGTTTCTAGTCGGATGGAGGCTTGTTGTTTTTGGTTTCTAGTCGGATGGAGGCTTGTTGTTTTTGGTTTCTAGTCGGATGGAGGCTTGTTGTTTTTTGTTTCTAGTCGGATGGAGGCTTGTTGTTTTTGGTTTCTAGTCGGATGGAGGCTTGTTGTTTTTGGTTTCTAGTTGGATGGAGGCTTGTTGTTTTTGGTTTCTAGTCGGATGGAGGCTTGTTGTTTTTGGTTTCTAGTCGGATGGAGGCTTGTTGTTTTTGGTTTCTAGTCGGATGGAGGCTTGTTGTTTTTGGTTTCTAGTCGGATGGAGGCTTGTTGTTTTTGGTTTCTAGTCGGATGGAGGCTTGTTGTTTTTGGTTTCTAGTCGGATGGAGGCTTGTTGTTGGTTTCAAGTCGGATGGAGACTCGTTTTTGGTTTCTAGTGGGGCGGAGGCTTGTTGTTTTTGGTTTCTAGTCGGATGGAGGCTTGTTGTTTTTGGTTTCTAGTCGGATGGAGGCTTGTTGTTTTTGGTTTCTAGTCGGATGGAGGCTTGTTGTTTTTGATTACTAGTGAGACGGAGGCTTGTTGTTTTTGTTTCTAGTCGGATGGATTCTTGTTGTTTTTGGTTTCTAGTTGGATGGAGGCTTGTTGTTTTTGGTTTCTAGTCGAATGGAGGCTTGTATTTGGTTTCTAGTCGGATGGAGGCTTGTTGTTTTTGGTTTCTAGTCGGATGGAGGCTTGGTGTTTTTAATTACTAGGGAGATGGAGGCTTGTTGTTTTGGGTTTCTAGTCGGATGGAGGCTTGTTGTTTTTGGTTTCTAGTCGGATGGAGGCTTGGTGTTTTTAATTACTAGGGAGATGGAGGCTTGTTGTTTTTGGTTTCTAGTCGGATGGACGCTTGTTGTTTTTGGTTTCTAGTCGGATGGAGGCTTGTTGTTGTTGGTTTCTAGTCGGATGGACGCTTGTTGTTTTTGGTTTATAGTTTTGATGGAGGCTTGTTGTTGTTGGTTTCTAGTTGGATGGACGCTTGTTGTTTTTGGTTTCTAGTCGGATGGAGGCTTGTTGTTTTTGGTTTCTAGTCGGATGGCGGCTTGTTGTTTTTGGTTTCTAGTCGGATGGAGGCTTGTTGTTTTTGGTTTCGAATCGGATAGAGGCTTGTTGTTTTTGGTTTTTAGTCGGATGGATGCTTGTTGTTTTTGGTTTCTAGTCGGATGGAGGCTTGTTGTTTTTGGTTTCTAGTTGGATGGAGGCTTGTTTTTTGTTTCTAGTCGGATGGAGGCTTGTTGTTTTTGGTTTCTAGTCGGATGGAGGCTTGTTGTTTTTGATTACTAGTGAGACGGAGGCTTGTTGTTTTTGTTTCTAGTCGGATGGATTCTTGTTGTTTTTGGTTTCTAGTTGGATGGAGGCTTGTTGTTTTTGGTTTCTAGTCGAATGGAGGCTTGTATTTGGTTTCTAGTCGGATGGAGGCTTGTTGTTTTTGGTTTCTAGTTGGATGGAGGCTTGTTTTTGCTTTCTAGTCGGATGGAGGCTTGTTTTTGGTTTCTAGTCGGATGGAGGCTTGTTGTTTTTGATTACTAGTGAGACGGAGGCTTGTTGTTTTTGTTTCTAGTCGGATGGATTCTTGTTGTTTTTGGTTTCTAGTTGGATGGAGGCTTGTTGTTTTTGGTTTCTAGTCGAATGGAGGCTTGTTTTTGGTTTCTAGTCGGATGGAGGCTTGTTGTTTTTGGTTTCTAGTCGGATGGAGGCTTGGTGTTTTTAATTACTAGGGAGATGGAGGCTTGTTGTTTTTGGTTTCTAGTCGGATGGAGGCTTGTTGTTTTTGGTTTCTAGTCGGATGGAGGCTTGGTGTTTTTAATTACTAGGGAGATGGAGGCTTGTTGTTTTGGTTTCTAGTCTGATGGAGGCTTGTTGTTTTTGGTTTCTAGTCGGATGGAGGCTTGTTGTTTTTGGTTTCTAGTCGGATGGAGGCTTGTTGTTTTTGGTTTCTAGTCGGATGGCGGCTTGTTGTTTTTGGTTACTAGTGGGATGGAGACTTGTTTTTGGTTTTTAGTCGGAAGGCGGCTTTTTGGTTTTGGTTTCTAGTCGGATGGAGACTTGTTGTTTTTGGTTTCTAGTCGGATGGAGGCTTGTTTTTGGTTTCTAGTCGGATGGGGGCTTGTTGTTTTTGGTTTCTAGTCGGATGGAGGCTTGTTGTTTTTGGTTTCTAGTCGGATGGGGGCTTGTTGTTTTTGGTTTCTAGTTGGATGGAGGCTTGTTGTTTTTGGTTTCTAGTCGGATGGAGGCTTGTTGTTTTTGGTTTCTAGTCGGATGGAGGCTTGTTGTTTTTGGTTTCTAGTCGGATGGAGGCTTGTTGTTTTTTGTTTCTAGTCGGATGGAGGCTTGTTGTTTTTGGTTTCTAGTCGGATGGAGGCTTGTTGTTTTTGGTTTCTAGTTGGATGGAGGCTTGTTGTTTTTGGTTTCTAGTCGGATGGAGGCTTGTTGTTTTTGGTTTCTAGTCGGATGGAGGCTTGTTGTTTTTGGTTTCTAGTCGGATGGAGGCTTGTTGTTTTTGGTTTCTAGTCGGATGGAGGCTTGTTGTTTTTGGTTTCTAGTCGGATGGAGGCTTGTTGTTTTTGGTTTCTAGTCGGATGGAGGCTTGTTGTTGGTTTCAAGTCGGATGGAGACTCGTTTTTGGTTTCTAGTGGGGCGGAGGCTTGTTGTTTTTGGTTTCTAGTCGGATGGAGGCTTGTTGTTTTTGGTTTCTAGTCGGATGGAGGCTTGTTGTTTTTGGTTTCTAGTCGGATGGAGGCTTGTTGTTTTTGATTACTAGTGAGACGGAGGCTTGTTGTTTTTGTTTCTAGTCGGATGGATTCTTGTTGTTTTTGGTTTCTAGTTGGATGGAGGCTTGTTGTTTTTGGTTTCTAGTCGGATGGAGGCTTGTTGTTTTTGGTTTCTAGTCGGATGGAGGCTTGTTGTTTTTGGTTTCTAGTCGGATGGAGGCTTGGTGTTTTTAATTACTAGGGAGATGGAGGCTTGTTGTTTTGGGTTTCTAGTCGGATGGAGGCTTGTTGTTTTTGGTTTCTAGTCGGATGGAGGCTTGGTGTTTTTAATTACTAGGGAGATGGAGGCTTGTTGTTTTGGTTTCTAGTCGGATGGAGGCTTGTTGTTTTTGGTTTCTAGTCGGATGGAGGCTTGTTGTTTTTGGTTTCTAGTCGGATGGAGGCTTGTTGTTTTTGGTTTCTAGTCGGATGGCGGCTTGTTGTTTTTGGTTACTAGTGGGATGGAGACTTGTTTTTGGTTTTTAGTCGGAAGGCGGCTTTTTGGTTTTGGTTTCTAGTCGGATGGAGACTTGTTGTTTTTGGTTTCTAGTCGGATGGAGGCTTGTTTTTGGTTTCTAGTCGGATGGGGGCTTGTTGTTTTTGGTTTCTAGTCGGATGGGGGCTTGTTGTTTTTGGTTTCTAGTTGGATGGAGGCTTGTTGTTTTTTGTTTCTAGTCGGATGGAGGCTTGTTGTTTTTGGTTTCTAGTCGGATGGAGGCTTGTTGTTTTTGGTTTCTAGTCGGATGGAGGCTTGTTGTTTTTGGTTTCTAGTCGGATGGAGGCTTGTTGTTTTTGGTTTCTAGTCGGATGGAGGCTTGTTGTTTTTGGTTTCTAGTTGGATGGAGGCTTGTTGTTTTTGGTTTTTAGTCGGATGGAGGCTTGTTGTTTTTGGTTTCTAGTCGGATGGAGGCTTGTTGTTTTTGGTTTCTAGTCGGATGGAGGCTTGTTGTTTTTGGTTTCTAGTCGGATGGAGGCTTGTTGTTTTTGGTTTCTAGTCGGATGGAGGCTTGTTGTTTTTGGTTTCTAGTCGGATGGAGGCTTGTTGTTGGTTTCAAGTCGGATGGAGACTCGTTTTTGGTTTCTAGTGGGGCGGAGGCTTGTTGTTTTTGGTTTCTAGTCGGATGGAGGCTTGTTGTTTTTGGTTTCTAGTCGGATGGAGGCTTGTTGTTTTTGGTTTCTAGTCGGATGGAGGCTTGTTGTTTTTGGTTTCTAGTTGGATGGACGCTTGTTGTTTTTGGTTTCTAGTCGGATGGAGGCTTGTTGTTTTTGGTTTCTAGTCGGATGGAGGCTTGTTGTTTTTGGTTTCTAGTCGGATGGAGGCTTGTTGTTTTTGGTTTCTAGTCGGATGGAGGCTTGTTGTTTTTGGTTTCTAGTCGGATGGAGGCTTGTTGTTTTTGGTTTCTAGTCGGATGGAGACTCGTTTTTGGTTTCTAGTGGGGCGGAGGCTTGTTGTTTTTGGTTTCTAGTGGGGCGGAGGCTTGTTGTTTTTGGTTTCTAGTGGGGCGGAGGCTTGTTGTTTTTGGTTTCTAGTCGGATGGAGGCTTGTTTTTGGTTTCTAGTCGGATGGAGGCTTGTTGTTTTTGGTTTCTAGTTGGATGGACGCTTGTTGTTTTTGGTTTCTAGTCGGATGGATGCTTGTGGTTTTTGATTACTAGTGAGACGGAGGCACATTTTTTTCTTTACCTGTATGATGGGGCAGCCCATCTTACATCACTGAGCTGTCATGCGATTGCATTTCTATTAATCAAGTCTCAACAGCAAGATCATAGTGCCCAACCATCTTATCTCCGATCTGCCGGGCATGGGCCAACCTAGTATGTGCCAGCTCCTCACTGTGACACAACTGCTCAGTTTTGGACGCTTGTTGTTTTTGGTTTCTAGTCGGATGGAGGCTTGTTGTTTTTGGTTTCTAGTCGGATGGAGGCTTGTTGTTTTTGGTTTCTAGTCGGATGGAGGCTTTTTGTTTTTGGTTTCTAGTCGGATGGAGTCTTGTTGTTTTTGGTTTCTAGTCGGATGGAGGCTTGTTGTTTTTGGTTTCTAGTTGGATGGACGCTTGTTGTTTTTGGTTTCTAGTCGGATGGAGGCTTGTTGTTTTTGGTTTCTAGTCGGATGGAGGCTTGTTGTTTTTGGTTTCTAGTCGGATGGAGGCTTGTTGTTTTTGGTTTCGAATCGGATGGAGGCTTGTTGTTTTTGGTTTCTAGTCGGATGGAGGCTTGTTGTTTTTGGTTTCTAGTTGGATGGACGCTTGTTGTTTTGGTTTCTAGTCGGATGGAGGCTTGTTGTTTTTGGTTTCTAGTCGGATGGAGGCTTGTTGTTGGTTTCAAGTCGGATGGAGACTCGTTTTTGGTTTCTAGTGGGGTGGAGGCTTGTTGTTTTTGGTTTCTAGTCGGATGGAGGCTTGTTTTTGGTTTCTAGTCGGATGGAGGCTTGTTGTTTTTGGTTTCTAGTTGGATGGACGCTTGTTGTTTTGGTTTCTAGTCGGATGGAGGCTTGTTGTTTTTGGTTTCTAGTCGGATGGAGGCTTGTTGTTGGTTTCAAGTCGGATGGAGACTCGTTTTTGGTTTCTAGTGGGGTGGAGGCTTGTTGTTTTTGGTTTCTAGTCGGATGGAGGCTTGTTTTTGGTTTCTAGTCGGATGGAGGCTTGTTGTTTTTGGTTTCTAGTTGGATGGACGCTTGTTGTTTTTGGTTTCTAGTCGGATGGAGGCTTGTTGTTTTTTATTACTAGTGAGACGGAGGCACATTTTTTTTCTTTACCTGTATGATGGGGCAGCCCATCTTACATCACTGAGCTGTCATGCGATTGCATTTCTATTAATCAAGTCTCAACAGCAAGATCATAGTGCCCCACCATCTTATCTCCGATCTGCCGGGCATGGGCCAACCCAGTATGTGCCAGCTCCTCACTGTGACACAACTGCTCAGTTTTAACATGAGATGCCGCATTGAACCCAATCCCAAGGTGTTTAGGTGCCCTAAGATGGTGAGATGGCACCGGGCCGAGCTGTGCTAAGCATTATGTGTAAATACTGCAGCAGCCGCAAGTGTTGTCCGCTCCGAGCACTTCCTCTCACAGCCGCTATCTGTCTTTACTTCCTCTTTTTACATTCCTGCTCTGAATAAAGCTCCCACACTCCTTGCTTCCTCTCTGGGCTTTTATACAATTTTTTTTCACTCAGATACTCTTGTAAACCAATGTGCTTTTCATTAGTACCAATGTAAGCAACGTTAGCTTTAGCTGCCACGTTTCTATTGTGCACGTAGAAGCTTCCTCTGCATTCAGTTTCTTCCAACCTGAGAAAGCAGAACATCCAAGAACAATATGGTAGATCCCCCAGCAGCATGATCATACGTTAAAGGATCTCTTTACTTTTATACACGGTGTGGCCGTTGTGAAGTGTAGTTCTTTAAGTATATGACCCATGCCTCTTGTTTACACAGGTCTAAGACCCTTCATCCCAGACCAGGACATTGGATACTTTGAAAGTTTCCTGGAGAACATTGGGATCCGGGATGGTGGAATCCTGACAGATAGCTTTGGCAGGATAAAGCGCAGTATGAGTAATACGTCCGCATCAGCCCTGCGCAGCTACGACGGCTGCTCGCCAGACTCCCAGTCAAACTGCTTTAACCGTATGATCACTGACATCACTCATAACATTGAAGCTCTGGCGCATGATGATGATGACTTCCTGTGATGACCTCTGGCTCATGATGATGATGACTTCCTATGATGAGCTCTGGCGCATGATCATGATGACTTCCTATGATGACCTCTGGCGCATGATCATGATGACTTTTTATGATGAGTTCTAGGAACATGATCATGACACCTTCCTATGATGAGCTCTGGCTCATGATCATGATGACTTCCTGTGTTGAGCTCTGGCGCATGATGATGATGACTTCTTGTGATGACCTCTGGAGCATGATCATGATGACTTCCTATGATGAGCTCTGGCACATGATCATGATGACTTCCTGTGTTGAGCCCTGTAGCATGATGATGATGACTTCTTGTGATGACCTCTGGAGCATGATCATGATGACTTCCTATGATGACCTCTGGCTCATGATCATGACACCTTCTTATGATGACCTCTGGCTCATGATTATGATGATTTCCCATGATGAGCTCTGGAGCATGATGATGATGACTTCCTGTGTTGAGCTCTGGCACATGATCATGATGACTTCCCATGATGACCTCTGGCGCATGATCATGATGACTTCCCATGATGAGCTCTGGCACATGATCATGATGACTTCTTGTGATGACCTCTGGCGCATGATCATGATGACTTCCCATGATGAGCTCTGGAGCATAATTATGATGATTTCCCATGATGAGCTCTTGCACACAATGATGACGTCTTTTAGGAAACTTCTAGAAAGTTCAGTCGGGCTGTCCAGAAAACGTGGAGTAAGAATCCGCTCACTCCAGGGAAGACTCCTGGGCATTTCCTATAGAAAATATTATTGAATAAAATAAAAATAACCCTGTTTTGTGTCTGCTTTGTTGGTGCAGTATATTTGTACAGGTCATAAGGAATAGTCCAGGACTAGGCTGAGAGTGCTCGGTACTCTCTGAGGACCCAGGTCCATGTGGAGACTGCTCAATGAGGTTCAAGACCTGGGAATTTGGAGGCCAGGGAAGTACTTGGAAGTCTTTGTCGTGCTCCTTCAAGCACTCCCGGGCAATACTGGCCATATGACAAGTTGTATTGTCCTGCTGGAAGATCCCAACCGCTCCAGAGAAGACAGGCAACCTGTATGGGTGTACATGATCTGCAAGGATGGATAGATAACTCAATCGGTTTAGAGTGCCTTCCAGAGGTATGAGTGGACCCAGAAAATGCCAAGAAAACATTCCCCAGACCATAACACTGCCGCCACCAGTTTGTGGTCTTCCAACAATGGTTGCAGAGTGTTTGTTCTCAGAGGTTTTGTGTCTGACACACCAATGTCCGTCCAGTAGATTGAGCAGAAAACCTAACCCTTTGCCAATCAGAAGAGGTCCAATCTTCGTACTATCGTGCAATTTGAAGCCGTTTCTACCGATGACCCCTCGTCACATGGGTGTAGTGACCATCCGTTGGCTTCGGGCCCCATACACAACAGGGATCACCCTACTGTCGTTTTAGACACACGTCTGGTGGCTCCCTGGTTCCAATGGCCCTGGCCCACACACCCCTTCACAGCTGCTGTTCACCTCTGACATCAATGCCACATGGCACTCCACAGTTTCCACGCTGTTTAATCGCATGGTGCTGTTTGTCCAGTCACGGTACACTTAAGCCATAGCAGCACACATAGAGTTAACAAACTGTGCTGTATCAGAAATACTGCCACCCTTGGCCCGAAAGCCAATGATCATCCCCTTTTCAAAGTTGGATAAACTGCACGTTTTACCCATGACAACGATGGTTGATATGTTTGCAGAATTGCCTACATGTCACCTTATCACCTCTAGACAGGGCAGGGGGTGGTCTGTGTAAGTCTGGATCTCATGGACCTGATCACACATTGCAGACCTTGCTGTCTCCACCACTTGTTTGCTCTTATCACTTTTATCACCATTGCACACGTGGGTTGTGACCCCGATTCCAGCAGTTATGGTGCCATTACCATCCATCCTCTGAGCTGGGAGTCCTATAATATTAACCCCTATCTTCAGGATAAGGGTATTTACGGTGCAGTGTGGTTTTTATCTAGGATAATTCCCAGGTTCATCAGTCAATAGGTTAAGCTATCAGACACATGGACTGAATGTTATCTGGATGTATAGATGGAGTCTCCAAATATCTTCCCCCTTCTTGATGAACTTCTTATTAATGTAACCACCTCCATGATCCCCATAGGATAATGTCCAGCATTGTAGGCTGTCTATGGACCAAAAATGGCTAATTAGCTGAAACCCTGGGGACAATATGGCTGATTAGCTACTAATCTGGGGATAATATGAAATACGGCACGTGCTGTGAGCTGGCTTGGTGGGTATATAAGGTGACATATATCCGGCTTTGATCATTAGCTCTTTGTGTGCTGCTGTGGTTAAAGTGAGCGACGCACCCCATGCAATTAATGTCAGAGGTCAACGTCGGCTGAGAAGGTGTGTGAGGGCCAACCAATATGCTACAGTAGAGCAACTCACCGTCCAAACAAACCAGTGGGCTACCAGACATGTATCTAACATTACAACCAACCCTGGTGCGTATGGGGCTCCGAAGCGAACGGCTCGTCACTGCACCCATGGTGATGAGGGGTCATCAGCAGAAACGGCTTCAACCGTACCAAAAGTGGACCTTTTCTGATTGGCAAAGTGTTGCCTTCTCCGAGTCATGTTTTCTGCTCCTGCATCTGGATGGACGTTGGCGTGTCAGACGCGAAACCTCCGAGAACAAAAGCTCTGCAACTATTGTTGGAAAAACACAAGCTGGTGGCAGCAGCGTTATGGTCTGGGGACTGTTTTCTTGGCATTGTCTGGGTCCACTCTTACCTCTGGAAGGCTCTCTCAAATGATTGGGTCATCTATCCATACTTGCAGATCAAGTACACCAATACATGTCTGCCTTCCCTGGGGCAGATTGGATCTTCCAAAAGGACAATAAAACATGTCATATGGCCAGAATTGTCCAGGAGTGGCTGGAGGAGCACGATGAAGACTTCCAACTACTTTCCTGGCCACCAATTCCCAGGAATCCCATCGTGCACCTAAGGGACCCCACATCGTGCACCTATGGGACCATCGACATCGCCATATGGATCCTCCAGCACACACTCTTCAGCAGCTGTGGGATGCACTGCAGTCCGCATGGCTCCAGATACCCTTGCCAACCTTCCAGCATCTTATTGTCTCACTAACACGCGGTCATAATAATGTGACTGGACCATGTGTGTATATCAGCGGGTTATACTACAGGAGGAGCGCTGCTATGTATGTTAGGTGTATATATTGTATGTCTCTTAGTCTTTCTGCCCCTCCGTCTCTCTCTCTGTCCTTCAGTCTGTCTGTCACCACCCTCTGTCACTGTCCCTCAGTCTCTCTCTCTCTCTGTTTCTCTCTCTCTCTCTGTGTCCCTCTCTCTCTCTCTGTGTCCCTCTCTCTCTCTCTGTGTCCCTCTCTCTCTCTCGGTCCCCCTCTCTCTGTCCCTCTCTCTCTCTCTGTCCCCCTCTCTCTGTCCCTCTCTTTCTGTCCCGCTCTCTCTGTCCCGCTCTCTCTGTCCCTCTCTCTCTCTGTCCCTCTCTCTCTCTGTCCCTCTCTCTCTCTGTCCCTCTCTCTCTCTGTCCCTCTCTCTCTCTGTCCCTCTCTCTCTCTGTCCCTCTCTCTCTCTGTCCCTCTCTCTCTCTCTGTCCCTCTCTCTCTCTGTCCCTCTCTCTCTCTGTCCCTCTCTCTCTCTGTCCCCCTCTCTCTGTCCCTCTCTCTGTCCCTCTCTCTCTCTCTCTGTCCCTCTCTCTCTCTCTGTCCCTCTCTCTCTCTCTGCCCCTCTCTCTCTCTCTGTCCCCCTCTCTCTGTCCCCCTCTCTCTCTCTGTCCCCCTCTCTCTCTCTGTGTCCCTCTCTCTCTCTCTGTCCCTCTGTCTCTCTCTGTCCCCATCCCTTGCTCTCCCTCTGTCCCTCTCTCTCTGTCCCTCTGTCTCTCTCTGTCCCCATCCCTTGCTCTCTCTCTGTCCCCCTCTCTCTGTCCCGCTCTCTCTGTCCCGCTCTCTCTGTCCCGCTCTCTCTGTCCCGCTCTCTCTGTCCCTCGCTCTCTGTCCCTCGCTCTCTGTCCCTCGCTCTCTGTCCCTCGCTCTCTGTCCCTCGCTCTCTGTCCCTCTCTCTCTGTCCCTCTCTCTCTGTCCCTCTCTCTCTGTCCCGCTCTCTCTGTCCCGCTCTCTCTGTCCCGCTCTCTCTGTCCCGCTCTCTCTGTCCCGCTCTCTCTGTCCCGCTCT
Source organism: Discoglossus pictus (assembly GCA_027410445.1). Taxonomy (NCBI): domain Eukaryota; kingdom Metazoa; phylum Chordata; class Amphibia; order Anura; family Alytidae; genus Discoglossus; species Discoglossus pictus. The sequence continues at coordinate 73,704 of JAPZIH010000971.1, forward strand.
CTCGGTCCCGCTCTCTCTGTCCCGCTCTCTCTGTTCCTCTCTCTCTGTTCCTCTCTCTCTCTGTCCCTCTCTCTCTCTGTCCCTCTCTCTCTCTGTCCCTCTCTCTCTCTGTCCCTCTCTCTCTCTCTGTCCCTCTCTCTCTCTGTCCCCCTCTCTCTCTCTGTCCCCCTCTCTCTCTCTGTCCCCCTCTCTCTCTCTGTCCCCCTCTCTCTCTCTGTCCCCCTCTCTCTCTGTCCCCCTCTCTCTCTCTCTGTCCCTCTCTCTCTCTCTGTCCCTCTCTCTCTCTCTGTCTCTCTCTGTCCCCATCCCTTGCTCTCCCTCTGTCCCTCTCTCTCTGTCCCTCTGTCTCTCTCTGTCCCCATCCCTTGCTCTCCCTCTGTCCCCCTCTCTCTGTCCCCCTCTCTCTGTCCCCCTCTCTCTGTCCCCCTCTCTCTGTCCCCCTCTCTCTGTCCCCCTCTCTCTGTCCCCCTCTCTCTGTCCCCCTCTCCCTGTCCCCCTCTCTTGCTCTCTCTCTCTCTGTCCCTCTCTCTCTCTCTCTGTCCCTCTCTCTCTGTCCCCCTCTCTCTCTGTCCCCCTCTCTCTCTGTCCCCCTCTCTCTCTGTCCCTCTCTCTCTTTTTTTTTTTTTCCTTTTTCCTTTCTCCCTTCTTTTATAAATCTTTTATTCATATAAATATATTTTATACGGAAAAAAAGAAATAAGACAAGTATAACAGTGTGTTTACAATGTACAGATGATAAAAGAAGAAAGAAAAAGAAATAACAAACAGGACATAACTATTACAGTGCAGGATCTTATTATTCCAACTTCCAGTATCATTCAAATTTTAATTATATTACTAAGATCCACCGGAATAGAGGGAGAAAGAAAAAGAAAAAAAAAAGAAAGAAAGAAAGAAAACGTCATGAAAGCGCTACTGAGGAAACGTCAACAACTGCTAACTCTCTAACTTGATGCCAGATATTGATCCCAAAGCTGCCATTTTATCAAACGAGTGGCCTTAGGAGTTTTATCCCATACGTTGTCAGACATTTCTATTCTCATCATTTTTCTATTGTTTGAGATGGTATTCTCTAATTCTTTCCAAGAAGGTACCTGTGGTTGTTTCCAATATTTTAAAGTAACCATTTGGCAACTAAGCATATATGTGATATTAGATATCTTTCCCCTAATGGGAATACTCCCATTTGCGTATGTAGAATACATTTTAACGGATTACAGGTGATTTGTTTGCCAATAATAATCGATAGTTCTTGACTTAATCTCATCCAGAATTTTTTTATTTTTTTACAATCCCACCATATATGGAGAGTTGTGCCTGATAGTCCACATTGTTTCCAGCATAGACCATCTAAATTACTATATTTTTTATTTTATTTATTAGGAACATAGTACCATCTGTGGATTAGTTTTACCATCATTTCATTATATGCAGAATTGATTGATGAGTTCTTAACCGTACTAAAAATTCTGATCCAATCTTCCTCTAACATTGTAATTTTCATATCATCTTCTCAGGCTAATATTCCTAGGCTTTTGTCAAAGGGGATATTTTCGTTAATTATATTACTAAATTTAGAGATATATTAGTAATCTTATATCCTGATAAACTAAGGTACCTTTGTAAGCCTTCGTACTCTAACCACGTTATCCTATCTAGATTGAATTTCTCTTTAATTCTTTTCAGTTCCAATAGGTTGCCTTTTTCGTATAAATCCCCCACATTTCTAATATTATGTGATTTTAGTAGTGACATAAATAATCCATTCAAATTATTATTAAGGAAATCTATTGGTGCTGCCAAAGAAGGGGATTGTACCAATGATAGTTTTATTTTATTTTTATGCCATACGTTGATAATGTTTTTAATATTAGGAGGTAATTCTGAACTTCGCTTCTGTTTATACTTAGCAGTCCATAATATATTTTTTATTGATGATCTACCCAATAGGGCGTCCTCTATTGTTAGCCATCTTGGGGTATTTTGTATGTAATTATATCCAGCTACTTGTGTAAGTATAATTTTTTCATTTAGCTCTTTAATAGAAGGGGAGCTTAGTCTCCCTTTCTCAAATTTCTTACATATTATGGATTTTTTAACTCTTGTTTTTTTCCCCTATATATAAAATCATCTAATACTTCTTGAATAATTTTAATATAATAAGCCGGTATTTTGCCCGGGAGACACCTCATTATATAAGTGATTTTAGGGATTAAGCTCATATTGACTGCATTTATTCTAGTTATCCATGATAACTGTAAAGGTCTCCAGTCATTTAACAATTTCCTAATTTGTTTCAATATTTCGTTATAATTATCTTTAAAAATGTTTTTTATATGAACTGGTAATCTTACACCCAGGTGTACTATGTGGGAGGAATTCCAGCAATAAGAGTATAGATTCACTAACCTATTTTTTTCTTCTGATGATATATTACAGGTTAGTACTTCAGATTTCTGTTGATTAATCTTAAAATAAGAAAATTTGCCAAATTCTTCAAGAGCAGTCTGCAGAGCTCTACAGGAATGTTCTGGGTTTGTTATTGTTATTATAATGTCATCCGCATATGCCATTATCTTATATTCCTCTTGCCCTATTTCAATTCCTTTAATTTCTGATGATTCTCTGATAGTTATCAATAAAGGTTCCAGGAATAAAATAAAAAGCAGGGGAGATAATGGACAACCTTGACGAGTGCCATTAGTTATTAAAAATTTGCCCGAACTAAATTGTGGAGATGATATATGCGCTATGGTATTTAAATACAGGGCTTTTACTGCTGATGAGGCAAAGCTTTCCAAGCCAAATCTCTCTAGAACACTCTCCAAGAAGTCCCACCTGACCCTGTCAAAAGCTTTCTCTGCATCCAATGACAGGGTCAGGGAGGAGATCCTCTTTTTCTTTACATAGGTCAAGATGTCCAATAACCGTCTGGTATTATCCGACGAATGTCTATTCGGAATAAATCCTGTTTGAACGGTTCTATTAAGGTAGATATGATCTTGCTTAATCTATTTGCCAAAATTTTAGAATACATTTTGTAACGGCTACCCCGGTAGTGAGAGGGTACCAGCCGTTGGAGACGTCCTTTTCTGAAGCAAGGTGCTGTGCAGTAATGAAATATTTATTCCCATCCACGATATCCCATTGTATAATCCAGGAGTGCTGTAAAATGCGGCAGAGTAACGGTACCATAAATCCCCCCAAAGAACGAGACGATGCTACGTTTTGAAGGGTCAAGTAGAACTCTCTTTTAATGACAGGGAATCTCCTTTTATGCAATGTTGCCCTCTGAAGGGCTACACCCACATAATTATCACAACAGCCAATTATCTGCATGGTTCAACCCCCACGTCTCCTCCCCTCAGATAACAGGTAACACAATTAAAACAGACACAATTTTAACCACATTCTGGATGTACCCCAAATACAGGGGGTACACCTTTAAGTCCAGCACCGTTCAATATCTCTCACCCAGGGGAACAACATATACAAAAATGTCATGAATCAGACCAGGGGTTCAAAAGTTAGTAAAAGTATGTTTTTACACATAACACACAGACATTGCACATATCCCCCACACAATACACATATAGGACAATAGGTGAGTCACACCTCCCTGGCAACTTGGATACAATCAGACATTAATTAGATCATTCTTTGTTCTTATCAGAGAATGAAAACACTTTGGAAAATGCAAGGATCCTTTACAACTTTCTTATCTCTTGAATCTCTGTAACAGGATTATCTATTAGCCTAGGTCTGCAAAAGTCTGGCTAATATTCTGAGCCAATATATTCTGTAGAACATCAACCAACATATATATAGTAGGATCATATTTTAACCATAATAATCATAAAACAGGGTAAAACAGTGATGGGTTCCGTTACACACCTCCCCCGTGACCATAAGCCGGCATACACGGTCTAATCCCAACGGATCGGCCTGGGGATGTCCGGACAAAACGATTTGTTGGTCACTTCTACAGTTTGACAACCCATCAGCATTACTGCAATAAACATTTCAAGGAGAGGGAAAATACATTTTACAAACTGGTTTCAGACAATTAAATAATTAGGCAGAAAAGCATCAGCCTTCCAAATGAACTGAAGTCCTTTAGCAAAACCGTCCCAAGTTGCAGAGTACATGCCTCCCCCAGCTCGTGGTCGGGCCCCTATTGTACAGGGCCCACTGTTCTTCCCCTGTACACCCACCCAAAAAAATCCAGGATCCCATCCCAACAGTCCAGTATCCCAATGTCCAAAAGGTGGGCCACAATCTCTGTCCCATAGAAACCCCTTTCCATATAAAACGTTCCCGCTCATCCCCTCTATCGTCGGCTAATGCTCGGTACTTTTGGAGGGTGGGGTCCTGTCTAGTTTCCTTCACAAGCTCTTCGGGGGTGTCCCACGCTATGGGTCTCTCTGTGGCATTAGTGCTAAGTGTCTGCTTGTGGCTTACCTGGGTCTCCCGACCTGTTGTAGGATCGTCCTCGGTACGGGTCTGTGAGCGGGTGGTCACGGGACAAGCAGCAGCAGTCGTGGGTAAAAAGGCTGAGGCTAGAGGGCCAATATCGTTGCCCAGCACAACCTCAGCAGGTAAATTGTCCATGATGCCTACTGTGGTCTTTCCCGACCCGACTCCCCAATCCAAGTGTACCCGGGCGGTGGGTAAGCGAAAAACAGCCCCCCCTGCGACACGGACAGCAACAGTACGGGTAGATACATGCTCCGGTTTCACAAGATGTTTCTGCACCAACGTGATGGTAGCGCCAGTGTCCCTTAGGCCTTGTGCTACCTGTCCATTTACACGCACCTCCTGGCGGTGATGCTGGCGGTTGTCTGGGGATGCAGCTTGTATGGGGTTTGCCTCGTACAGGATGCCCAAACACTCCTCAGGGCTCCCTTTGGTTTCCAGGCAGTGAGCAGCAGAGGTACGTGATAAAGGGATCTCTGGGTTATTGGTCGGGCGCCTCCAGTTGTTATTGGCTGATCCCAAGGGGCAATAACGAGCAATGTGCCCCGGGTTGCCGCAGCGATGGCACGTCATTTTGTAAGAATCCTGGGGTTGGTGGTTAGACCCCTGAGGTTGTGGCGGTCCTGGGGGTACTGGGGCCCGAAATTCTGTGCTTGCAGCGGGCATTGAGGTGCGTGGCTCTGCTCTAGAGGTTGGTCGTGTGGACCCTTGGCTCACCTTTCTGGACTCTGCGTATTCGTCCGCTAGCCGTGCTGCCTCGATTAAGTTAGCAGGGCGACGATCTCTCACCCAATCCTGTATGTCTGCCGCCAGATCTTGGAAGAAATGTTCCATCAGGAATAGCTGTAGTACTTCCTCTCCTGTGTTGGCATTGCACCCTCGCACCCAATGTGATGCCACCCTTTGTATATTGCTGGCCCATTCCATGTGGGAGTCTGCAGACTTCTTTTTAGACTCTCTGAAGCGACGGCGATAAGTTTCTGGGGTGACGGCATATCTGGTGAGCAGTGCAGCCTTCACCCGGCGATACTGCGCAATATCTTCCTCAGTAAGCGCCCGAAAAGCCTCATTTGCTTTTCCTGATAGCTTTTCAGCCAAAATAGTGACCCATTGGTCTGGTGGTACCTGGTGTAGTGAGCACTGCCTCTCGAAGTCAGCCAAATATCCATCAATTTCTTCCTCACTTTCCACAAACGCTTTGAAGGCAGTGAAGGGTATTTTCTTTACTGTAGCAGCGGGTGGGGGAGTATGAACTGTATGTGCCAGGGGTTGTCTAGCTCTTGCCAGTTCAAGTTCGTGCCCCCTCCTATTTTGTATCTCCGTTCTCGCTTCCCGGAACAGCTGATCTATTAGCTCCACGGATGTTGCTGGGTACATGGATAATCTCCGCTGAACCAGGTTTGTAATTTCCTCCTCCTCGCTGGCAGGGGAAGGTTGGTCCACGACCTCCATGGATCGATCCATCTCGTCCAGCTCCAGTAAGTCAGCTATCAGCTCTCTCCGTGGTCGGTTGCTGGCACTCCATCCTCTGGTTTCCAAGAGATCCTTTAGTGTGGGTCTTTTCAGTTTAGCGTACTGGGATTCCATTCAGCACTTGCGTTGGGGATAAAAAGGACCATCCCACCACTGCCATCCAATGTAACGGCTACCCCGGTAGTGAGAGGGTACCAGCCGTTGGAGACGTCCTTTTCTGAAGCAAGGTGCTGTGCAGTAATGAAATATTTATTCCCATCCACGATATCCCATTGTATAATCCAGGAGTGCTGTAAAATGCGGCAGAGTAACGGTACCATAAATCCCCCCAAAGAACGAGACGATGCTACGTTTTGAAGGGTCAAGTAGAACTCTCTTTTAATGACAGGGAATCTCCTTTTATGCAATGTTGCCCTCTGAAGGGCTACACCCACATAATTATCACAACAGCCAATTATCTGCATGGTTCAACCCCCACGTCTCCTCCCCTCAGATAACAGGTAACACAATTAAAACAGACACAATTTTAACCACATTCTGGATGTACCCCAAATACAGGGGGTACACCTTTAAGTCCAGCACCGTTTAATATCTCTCACCCAGGGGAACAACATATACAAAAATGTCATGAATCAGACCAGGGGTTCAAAAGTTAGTAAAAGTATGTTTTTACACATAACACACAGACATTGCACATATCCCCCACACAATACACATATAGGACAATAGGTGAGTCACACCTCCCTGGCAACTTGGATACAATCAGACATTAATTAGATCATTCTTTGTTCTTATCAGAGAATGAAAACACTTTGGAAAATGCAAGGATCCTTTACAACTTTCTTATCTCTTGAATCTCTGTAACAGGATTATCTATTAGCCTAGGTCTGCAAAAGTCTGGCTAATATTCTGAGCCAATATATTCTGTAGAACATCAACCAACATATATATAGTAGGATCATATTTTAACCATAATAATCATAAAACAGGGTAAAACAGTGATGGGTTCCGTTACACATTTTAATATCAACGTTGATTAAAGAGATTGGGCGGTAGTTTTTATATTCTTCGGGGTTTTTTCCTTGTTTCAATATAGTGACTATTTTTATTTCCGTTAATTCTGATGGTATCGCTCCTTCCCGTTTTATCTCATTAAAGAGATCACATAAAGTACTATTCAATTCTTTACTAAGGTAACGATAGAATAGATTATCAAACCCGTCTACCCCAGGTGTTTTATTTTTTTTACTTTTGGACACGATTTCCATTATCTCTATACTTTCTATTTGTTTATTCAGATAACTAAGCTGTTCTTCCGATACTTTGGGGAACTTTATATTATCTAGGTATTGTTTAATCTCTTCTATTCCTGGCTTAACTACTTGATGATCTTTCTCTAAATTATATAAATTACTATAATATTCCTGGAATACTGCTCCTATCTTATCTGGGTGAAATTGAGGAACGTTATTTAGATCTAAAATTTTTTCAATATTATTTTTGATGTGCTGTTTCTTCAATTTATTAGCCAGGAATTTACTTGATTTGCCCTCTTCAAGAAATTGTGTCCGCTGGAATTTCCATATTATTTTATCTGATTGGAGCTGAAGAATTTTTTGTATTTGAGTGTTTATGTCTTTTATTGCTTTACTATTCTCGTTATTTGGTGTCCCCCTAAAGATATCCTTCATCCTATTTCATTCCAAATAGAGTGTCCTTAATGGCTTACCTCTTAGCCTTTGCATTTCAGCTGCTTTTGCGATAAATATGCCCCTCATATATGCTTTATACGTACACCACAGGATTATATCTGAATTAACAGATGACTTGTTAATTTTAAGAAATTCCATAGTTTCCTTTTTCAGATATGTAACAAATTCTTCATCTTTCAAGAACCAGGGATCCATCTTCCAACTACGCTTTTTCCTTCGGTTGTTTATATTTAGATCTTGTATAATTAATTCATTTAGAGAGTGGTCTGACCACGGGGTAGATCGGATGTTTATCTTTTTAATTACTTTTAAAGTTGGAAGATCCGTTAGTATATAATCAATTCTAGAAAATGAATTATATCGATATGAGAAGTGAGTATATTCGCGTACACCTGGATGTAAGATCCTCCATGGGTCAATCAAGTTGTTATCCTCTTTTATTTTGCGAAATGCTTTCGAGAGATGATTTGTTTGAGATACAAATTTGTTTGCCCCGGCTATTTGTTTATCTAACTTGTCATCCAATATCATGTTAAAATCGCCACAAATTATTAACAAGCCTCCTTTGATTCTATTAATCTCTTTAAGGAGATTTTTAAGAAACCCTATTTGGCCTTTATTTGGTAAATAAGCATTAACCAGTGTTGTTAAAAACCCATCAATCAGTCCGGTCCATATTATATATCTACCCTCTGGGTCGATCTTACTACCTTCTTCTGATATTTTCAGGCTATTTTTAAACAAAATGGAGACCCCTTTTGATTTTTTCTTAAAGGTAGAGTCTATTCTAGTTATACATTTTGTATTATTCATATATTTTAGGTTTTCCTGTTTTAGGTGTGTTTCTTGCAGACATAAAATTTCAGCATTTAATTTATTGTACCCTAAAAATGCTGTTTTTCTTTTTGTTGGAGAATTGAGACCATTCACCTTATGTGAAATGATTTTTATTTGCATTTTACTTTATTAAGAAAATACCAGAGTAAATGTGTGTGATATTCCTTGGATGTCTCCATGACTCGAAGAAGAAAAAGGGGAGAGAAAGAAAAACAAAAAAAAACACATATGAAAAAGAATAAACCCGCAAAACCATCAAGATAATCCTAAAAACCAGCTGCAAATTAAGAAAATGTCAGCTGATATATTACAAGGCAAGTTAGATTTTAGGAAGTGAAAATGTGTCGCTCTGTTTCTGAGCGAGGGGATAGGGTCTAGGGTACAGATATTATAAATAAGATTTCAGGAGGATATATATGTATATGGTACATTCATTACACACTTCCCTTAAAATGGATATCTTTACTCCTCGGACAGACGAGAAGGAAAATCCCCTTGACTACGAACTATAAATTTGTCAATTTTTATTTGAGCATAGCTCCCCTTTTATGTAGTCATATCTAACTTATTCAAAATGTTGACCTTCCAACTAATAGCAGATCTATATTTACTACTTTCTAACTGTCCGGGGAGAAAAGGATCCAACAGAAAATATACTTTATAGGTGTAAGTAATATTTTCCATATATACCTCTATTTTTTACCTTATTTAGATTTTCTGGTATTATTGTATAGTATTAATTATAATTTTCATTCTAGAGACATTTGCTTAAGGGGATTCTAACCTAGTGAATGTGTCTAATCCTAATTTTCCTTCCCCCTTTTTCCTCTTTTTTTTTTTTTCTATTTCACCTCTTTTCTTTTCTTTCCTTTTCCTTTTCTTTCTATTAAACCTTATTACTAAGCTCTACTATTCCATTGATATTACTTTCATAAGAAAAAAATGTGTTTAGTGTTTATTTACCCTATCTATTAAATTATATTTTATGTGATATACTGATATTTCTTATTTTATCTTAAACCCACATAATCGTAATTCTTTAAGTTTAAGGAAAGAAATTCACTTGTGTTAAGAATATTTCTATTATCTTATGCCCAGCTAACCATAGCCCTTTACATAATCTAAGTCCCTTGTGTTCACTGAATCTATTATCTTTTTCATACCTTTCTTATTTAATAGATTTCTTTAAGTCTTCAAAAAACTTTGTGTTAGTGAGTATCTCTCTGTCCCCCTCACTCTGTCCCCCTCACTCTGTCCCCCTCACTCTGTCCCCCTCACTCTGTCCCCCTCACTCTGTCCCCCTCACTCTGTCCCCCTCACTCTGTCCCCCTCACTCTGTCTCTGTCCCACTCACTCTGTCCCCCTCACTCTGTCTCTGTCCCCCTCACTCTGTCCCACTCACTCTGTCTCTGTCCCTCTCACTCTGTCCCTCTCACTCTGTCCCCCTCACTCTGTCCCCCTCACTCTGTCCCCCTCACTCTGTCCCCCTCACTCTGTCTCTGTCCCTCTCACTCTGTCCCTCTCACTCTGTCCCTCTCACTCTGTCCCCCTCACTCTGTCCCCCTCACTCTGTCCCCCTCACTCTGTCCCCCTCACTCTGTCCCTCTCACTCTGTCCCACTCACTCTGTCTCTGTCCCTCTCACTCTGTCCCACTCACTCTGTCTCTGTCCCTCTCACTCTGTCCCTCTCACTCTGTCCCTCTCACTCTGTCCCCCTCACTCTGTCCCCCTCACTCTGTCCCCCTCACTCTGTCTCTGTCCCACTCACTCTGTCCCCCTCACTCTGTCTCTGTCCCCCTCACTCTGTCCCCCTCACTCTGTCCCCCTCACTCTGTCCCCCTCACTCTGTCCCCCTCACTCTGTCCCCCTCACTCTGTCTCTGTCCCTCTCACTCTGTCCCTCTCACTCTGTCCCTCTCACTCTGTCCCCCTCACTCTGTCCCCCTCACTCTGTCCCCCTCACTCTGTCCCCCTCACTCTGTCCCACTCACTCTGTCTCTGTCCCTCTCACTCTGTCCCACTCACTCTGTCTCTGTCCCTCTCACTCTGTCCCTCTCACTCTGTCCCTCTCACTCTGTCCCCCTCACTCTGTCCCCCTCACTCTGTCCCCCTCACTCTGTCTCTGTCCCACTCACTCTGTCCCCCTCACTCTGTCTCTGTCCCCCTCACTCTGTCCCCCTCACTCTGTCCCCCTCACTCTGTCCCCCTCACTCTGTCCCACTCACTCTGTCTCTGTCCCTCTCACTCTGTCCCACTCACTTTGTCTCTGTCCCTCTCACTCTGTCCCTCTCACTCTGTCCCCCTCACTCTGTCCCCCTCACTCTGTCTCTGTCCCACTCACTCTGTCCCCCTCACTCTGTCTCTGTCCCCCTCACTCTGTCCCACTCACTCTGTCTCTGTCCCTCTCACTCTGTCCCCTCTCACTCTGTCCCTCTCACTCTGTCCCCCTCACTCTGTCCCCCTCACTCTGTCCCCCTCACTCTGTCTCTGTCCCACTCACTCTGTCCCCCTCACTCTGTCTCTGTCCCCCTCACTCTGTCCCCCTCACTCTGTCTCTGTCCCACTCACTCTGTCCCCCTCACTCTGTCTCTGTCCCCCTCACTCTGTCCCACTCACTCTGTCTCTGTCCCTCTCACTCTGTCCCTCTCACTCTGTCCCCCTCACTCTGTCCCCCTCACTCTGTCCCCCTCACTCTGTCCCCCTCACTCTGTCCCCCTCACTCTGTCCCCCTCACTCTGTCCCCCTCACTCTGTCCCCCTCACTCTGTCCCCCTCACTCTGTCTCTGTCCCCCTCACTCTGTCTCTGTCCCCCTCTCTCTCTCTGTCCCCCTGTCTCTTTCTCTTTCTGTCCCTCTCTCTGTCCCCCTCTCTCTGTCCCCCTCTCTCTGTCCCCCTCTCTCTGTCCCCCTCTCTCTGTCCCCCTCTCTCTGTCCCCTTCTCTCTGTCCCCTTCTCTCTGTCCCCCTCTCTCTCTCTCTCTCTCTATCTCTGTCCCTCTCTTTCTCTCTCGCTCTCTCCCTCTCTCCCTCTCTCCCTCTGTCCCTTTCTCTCTGTCCCCCTCTCACTGTCCCTCTCCCTCTGTCCCTCTCTCTCTGTCCCTCTCCCTCTGTCCCTCTCTCTCTGTCCCTCTCTCTCTGTCCCCCTCTCTCTGTCCCCCTCTCTCTCTGTCCCTCTCTCTCTCTCTCTGTCCCTCTCTCTCTCTGTCCCTCTCTCTCTCTCTGTCCCTCTCTCTCTCTCTGTCCCTCTCTCTCTCTGTCCCTCTCTCTCTCTCTCTGTCCCTCTCTCTCTCTGTGTCCCTCTCTCTCTCTGTGTCCCTCTCTCTCTCTGTGTCCCTCTCTCTCTCTGTGTCCCTCTCTCTCTCTCTTTGTCCCTCTCTCTCTGTCCCTCTCTCTCTCTCTGTCCCTCCCTCTCTCTCTCTGTCCCTCCCTCTCTCTCTCTGTCCCTCTCTCTCTCTGTTACTCTCTCTCTCTCTGTCCCTCTCTCTCTCTGTCCCTCTCTCTCTCTGTCACTCTCTCTCTCTGTCACTCTCTCTCTCTGTCCCTCTCTCTGTCCCTCTCTGTGTCCCTCTCTCTCTCTGTGTCCCTCTCTCTCTCTGTGTCCCTCTCTCTCTCTGTGTCCCTCTTTCTGTGCCCCTCTCTCTCTCTCTCTGTCCCTCTCTCTCTCTCTCTGTCCCTCTTTCTCTGTCCCTCTTTCTCTGTCCCTCTTTCTCTGTCCCTCTTTCTCTGTCCCTCTCTCTCTCTCTGTCCCCCTCTCTCTCTCTCTGTCCCCCTCTCTCTGTCCCCCTCTCTCTGTCCCCCTCTCTCTGTCCCCTTCTCTCTGTCCCCTTCTCTCTGTCCCCTTCTCTCTGTCCCCCCCCTCTCTCTCTCTCTCTCTCTATCTCTGTCCCTCTCTTTCTCTCTCGCTCTCTCCCTCTCTCCCTCTCTCCCTCTGTCCCTTTCTCTCTGTACCCCTCTCACTGTCCCTCTCCCTCTGTCCCTCTCTCTCTGTCCCTCTCCCTCTGTCCCTCTCTCTCTGTCCCTCTCTCTCTGTCCCCCTCTCTCTGTCCCCCTCTCTCTCTGTCCCTCTCTCTCTCTCTGTCCCTCTCTCTCTCTGTCCCTCTCTCTCTCTCTGTCCCTCTCTCTCCCTCTGTCCCTCTCTCTCTCTGTCCCTCTCTCTCTCTCTCTGTCCCTCTCTCTCTCTGTGTCCCTCTCTCTCTCTGTGTCCCTCTCTCTCTCTGTGTCCCTCTCTCTCTCTGTGTCCCTCTCTCTCTCTCTCTGTCCCTCTCTCTCTGTCCCTCTCTCTCTCTCTGTCCCTCCCTCTCTCTCTCTGTCCCTCCCTCTCTCTCTCTGTCCCTCTCTCTCTCTGTCCCTCTCTCTCTCTCTGTCCCTCTCTCTCTCTGTCCCTCTCTCTCTCTGTCCCTCTCTCTCTCTGTCACTCTCTCTCTCTGTCACTCTCTCTCTCTGTCACTCTCTCTCTCTGTCCCTCTCTCTGTCCCTCTCTCTGTCCCTCTCTCTGTCCCTCTCTCTCTCTGTGTCCCTCTCTCTCTCTCTGTCCCTCTCTCTCTCTGTGTCCCTCTCTCTCTCTGTGTCCCTCTTTCTGTGCCCCTCTCTCTCTCTCTCTGTCCCTCTCTCTCTCTCTCTGTCCCGCTCTCTCTGTCCCTCTTTCTCTGTCCCTCTTTCTCTGTCCCTCTCTCTCTCTCTGTCCCCCTCTCTCTCTCTCTGTCCCCCTCTCTCTGTCCCCCCTCTCTCTGTCCCGCTCTCTCTGTCCCTCTCTCTCTGTCCCCCTCTCTCTGTCCCGCTCTCTCTGTCCCTCTCTCTCTGTCCCCCCTCTCTCTGTCCCCCTCTCTCTGTCCCCCTCTCTCTGTCCCGCTCTCTCTGTCCCGCTCTCTCTGTCCCGCTCTCTCTGTCCCGCTCTCTCTGTCTTTCTCTCTCTGTCTTTCTCTCTATGTCCCTCTCTTTCTTTCCCCATCACTTGCTCTCTCTCTGTCCCCCTCTCTCTGTCGCTCTCTCTGTCGCTCTCTCTGTCCCGCTCTCTGTCTTTCTCTCTCTGTCCCCCTCTCTCTGTCCCCCTCTCTCTGTCCCTCTCTCTCTCTGTCCCTCTCTCTCTCTGTCCCTCTCTCTCTCTATCCCTCCCTCTCTCTGTCCCCCTCTCCCTCTCTCTGTCCCCTCTCCCTCTCTCTGTCCCCCTCTCCCTCTCTCTGTCCCTCCCTCTCTCTGTCCCCCTCTCCCTCTCTCTGTCCCTCCCTCTCTCTGTCCCCCTCTCCCTCTCTCTCTCTCTCTCTCTCTCTCTGTCCCCCTCTCCCTCTCTCTCTCTGTGTCCCTCTCTCTCTCTGTGTCCCTCTCTCTCTCTGTGTCCCTCTCTCTCTGTGTCCCTCTCTCTCTGTGTCCCTCTCTCTCTCTGTCCCCCCTCTCCCTCTCTCTCTGTGTCCCTCTCTCTCTCTCTCTCTCTCTCTCTCTTTGTCTCTATCTCTCTCTGTTTGTATCAATCTGTCCCTCTCTCTCTCTCTCTCTCTCTCTCTCTCTGTGTCCCTCTCTCTCTCTGTCTCTCTCTCTATCTCTCTCTCTATCTCTGTCCAACTCTCTCTCTCTCTGTCCCTCTCTGTCCCTCTCTCTCTCTGTCCCTCTCTCTCTCTGTCCCTCTCTCTCTCTGTCCCTCTCTCTCTCTCTGTCCCTCTCTCTCTCTCTGTCCCTCTCTCTCTCTCTGTCCCTCTCTCTCTCTCTGTCCCCCTCTCTCTCTCTGTCCCCCTCTCTCTGTCCCTCTCTCTCTCTCTGTCCCTCTATGTCCCTCTATGTCCCTCTCTCTCTATGTCCCTCTCTCTCTCTCTCAATGTCCCTCTCTCTCTCTCTGTCCCTCTCTCTCTCTGTCCCTC